>CAKNYM010054450.1:348815-374098 GCA_932195095.1 Andricus curvator | reverse complement strand
ATCGTTGAGCTACATTTAAGTTAATAAATTAAACATACCTTTTAAAGCTGAGTACAGTAAACACGTATATGAATTTTAGTATACAGAAACTATGAAATTCATATACATGAAAGAAACTTATTGTACACTTAATAAATTTAGTATACCTATAACTTCATAAAAGAAATTTAGTATACGTAAGTATACTAAAATTACAAAGTGTAATGAATTTAGTAAACATATAGGAAATTTAATATACCCGTGTATACTAAAATTGCAAACATTTCTAACAGTGTAGATATTCTGCACTAACATGTCCTATCTCTATAGAAGTAATATAAGGCCGCAATTCTTTTGTGTGACTTATGGAACTTTTGACAAATACTTGTATTTCATTTAACTGTTTAGCACTTTTCTTATTTTCTTTTGGAATATTTTTTGGCTTTTTTTATTCAATATAATCGTAAATTATTTGTCTGACGCATTTTATAATAAGCAACTTTTTCGGTAAATGTTCGCAACAAAAAGTGATGTCTTTACTTGTTTCTTTAACAAAAGCATATATGAGAATATCCTCCAGTGGGTAAACATGCCCCCTTACATCGAGAAAAGATTTCAATTTATACCTTATATTCTTAATTAGTACTTTCTCTTTGTCACTCGCATGTGTCGGAGAAGAATAATTGTTGTAATCTGAAGGTAAAATTTTTCGAACAGTAGGTGCAAACGAAAACAAAATAGATTTGCAAGTGATGCAGTTTTCAACTGGTAGATCTATTAGCAAAGAATTAGCAAACTCTTCAAGCCTTGAACCTACTTGACTTTCTCCTTGCAAATTGTTTAATTTTATTACATGAGTCGGATCTTCCTCAACATCTCGATTGAGGAAATCTTCATCCGTCGTATCGGATTCTACAAAGTGTCTTAATGATCCTAATGCAGAACAATCGTCGTTTTCACAGTTTCCCCTGCTTTCTGGTAAACTCAAATTTGTTTTCAAAATCCTAGTAAAATGTTGGCACGTGGGGGATCGGTCAGTTGAATGTTGCCTAACAACACAAAACAAATTCTCCAATGGATCTTGGTTAAGATTACGTGGATTTAGGTGAGAAACCCCTAAGTCTACTCAGATTATTCCAAATATGTGTCAGTCATCTTAAGGTTAGTGGCCAACCTTTTATAAAGTGAAATCGGTTCGTCACTTCTTTGCCATTTTCTAAGAAACGCTATTTAGATATATGATCTATCATAACAGTCCAAAATTGTACGTGAGATGTTTCGTTAGATACCGAACACCGTAATTTTTCCTTTATATTGTCCGGCTTAATAGTTGAACCGTTTAAAGAATCGAATAAGGTGTCAACGAGGTGAATGAAGCCTGCGGTGGCAGTTTTCCATGTACAACGTACGTATTAATCTCGCATGCAACTGAGCTACTTAATTGCGCAGCAGCAATTAGTACTTCCATTTTGACCCACGATTGTTTAAATTGAAAATAGTCTTTTTCTAAATTTTGGAGAGTTTTAAATTCTTTTTTTTTATCAAGTTCAAAACCCGTCTTAACTTATTCAAATTTAGCTACTTTGTCATTATCAAAAACTACATCGTATTTGAGCATCGCATTTCGTAAGCATTTCAAGAGATGTGGAACGTCGAAAATGAATACCACGGGCTGTTCATTGACAAGGAAAAAAGAAACTTCTGATTTTTGTAGCGATTCTACATTTTCAGAAGAGTTTAAGGCTGAGTTGTCGTTTGTAATTTTTTTATGTTTAAGTAATTCAGCAGTTTCTTCGCATAATTGATGTACAGCAGCTTTATTGGTAGGCCCTTGATCGCAAACAGTACCTATGACATTGAGACCGCACTCTTGCAGCTCAGATATTCTCTTAACAATTAAGACTTTAAGCTATTTGTAGATATTGTATTTTTCGTGAAATTATACGCGACTACTTGTTTCCATTTTTTTCGAATACCTCGGACCACAAACACTAAAGCATCATTTGCGTGGCCGATACTTCGATCTAAGTGACCAAGATCTTCAAATCCAATTATTTTTTGACTGTGAGATTCATATGATAATTCGGCAGCTAACTGTGCTTCGTCCATTAGAACTACACAATTTCGATATAATTTTTTCAAAGACTTACATTTCCCTTTTTATTCCTACATGACGGTTTTATTAATACCGGGTTCAAAAGGTATTTTAGCAGAGACAGCTTTCAATAATCTGGTTGATGGCAACATCAAAATCTAGCATAAGTGTCGATACAATTTTGGACTTCGCTTAAAAATAGATAAAGCAAATACTTTGTCATTCACAGTCCACTTTCTAGCAGATACTTTTTAAGCGCAGTTTCTTAATTGCGAATGTATGAAATTTTGTGTTACCTCGTTTAAATCTTTATCAACAGCTACACACAAATTTTGCTTGTGCAAGTATTCAAGATGCTCAACTACGTTTCTTTGATTTTTTAATTTTTCGTGTAACTTGCATAGTTTCGCAGTTACTTTCCGATGAATTTTAGGCATTGCTTCTTCGCGAGGTGTACGGTTCGATTTCGATGCGCCAGTTTCTCTCATCAAGCTATTTAAATTTCTCGCGTTTCTTTTACGTTTAATATGCACTGAAAATACATTTTCTTTCCTAGAAATATCATTCAAAATGTTAGTATCATCTATTGGCTCGTCAGAATTGGACAAGATTTTTTTAACGTCTTCTAATAAAGCAGGTTTTCCTTCGAAAGGATTATATGGGTCTGTAGGTGCAGCGCAGTAAGAATGCTCATTTAAAATATTATCAATTTTAGTTTCATTTTGCTGATTTATAGAATTTAAATCCGAATTGCGATTTTGTACCGATGCACATCTGTCAAGTCTTTTACCGTCTTTCCTTTCGGAATGAATGGAACTTATGTTTGAGTTTCCTTTTCGTATCTTTTCAGAAGTTTCAATTTCAACTGTTTCAGATGTTTCAATTTGAACTGATTATATCGCACCTAAATTTTCAGAGGTAACCATTTCTACTGTTTCAGATGTTTCAATTTCAACTGATTCTATCGCGCCTAAATTTTCAGTGGTTTCAATTTCTACTGTTTCAGATGTTTCAATTTCAACTGTTTCTATCGCACCTAAATTTGCACTAAGATCAAGAGTTTTCGCAGTAACGAAAGGTACTGCATCCCATCTTAATCTGACACAATTCTTATCTCTATAATGTGAATTGAGGAAGTGATCGCAACAGATATGTATATGGTCAACATTGGTTTCTTCCTCGATATTACACACTTGTTTCCATTTTTTCCTCAAACTTTTCTGCTTAGGGAAATTGTGAAAACGTTTTTTTTATGAGAGGGATCAATTACCGGAGAATAATACTTGCAATTGCAGTTTGGAAATTGGCTCGAATATCGAAAAGTTCCAAGTTTCGATTCCATTTTCAACCCATGCGAGTGACAAATTCAAGACTAATGTTTAGCTAAAGCTATTAGTTGTGTACAGCGTCGTACGCTGCGACTAGATCCAATCATATCATTTTTAGGGTTTCGTAGCCTATTTCCTCGTACTATTTTGACACGTGTGAGGATAGCAGGGGAGAGGTGAGGGTGGGAGGGGAGTTAGGGCCAAATATCAGTATAGCACGCGGTGTCAAATACACGGAGTCAAATATATGGACCATCAAGTGCACATTTTTATGACATTTCTATATTCTTATATTTACCCAGTGTACCCATTTCTGGAATTCCATCACAGGCTGCAACCAAATTAACCAAAGTCGTTGTCACCGCCGGTAGCAACCACTTACTGGTTACAGAAAGTCCTCCTTCCATCATCATCTTTCTTCAAAGCGGCCTGGAGTCTTTTCACAACCTTGGCAGTGTCAGAATCCGATAATTTTGGGTGAGTCTTGCGAGAGAATTGACTGCATAATACAATCCCGAAATCGTAGAACTATGCTTTTCAATAACTGCGGTCAAAGTCTGAAAGAATAATAACCATCAATCGGTATTCACGCATGTGCGTAGTATTTTAAATACTAAAATGGAGAAATCAGTAAATAAGTTGTCTCCAAAGTTTTTGCAGTAGAACGAAAGTTATGTAAATGCAACATTTCATAAGGGTTTCATTAATAAGGATTTTAGAGATAACTATTCTATTTATATTGGTGTTAAGGTTTTGGCCAGATGAAGAATAATTAGAAATATGTGAAATGTTTTTTGTCTACTGGCCTGATTTATTTAGTATAAAAATTAATAAAGTTTTGTCCGTCGACGCTGGACCTCATCAGTTAAAAGCTGTTAATGATTAATATTTTATAAATAAATTACAATATAATAACGTATATAAATTATAAAGATTTAGTTTCTGACCTCAAGATTAGATTGACTCACGATATTGTGGTATGCATATTCGTAAAGAGTTTCGTAATGTAGTAAAACATTTTTAATTTGGTAAAATCAATTTTGATAACATTAAAAAAAACTTTTAATGTAAATTATAAGAACTCTTTTGAGATTTACCCATTGTCTCGGGTTTGTAATTTTTAATAATACATCATTTTTTCATTAGGGCCAGCGCCATGCTTACTTCCTCTGAGATCATGGGCATACTGAGTTCGTATTGTATGGTCATGGTATATAAATAAGAAGGCAGAACACCTCTATTGAGTATGGACATGACCTTGATATTTACCGGATATGACAGACAGCGCCCGCGGCGACCAAAGCCGAAAATTTTTTAGGGATAGAAATTTGAAATTTACATAAGATAGCACGTATGCATTGTTTTTAAATATAATACATGCATAAATGATTGCTTTAAACGTATATAACGTTTTTCAAAACGAAGCAAATTAATAGAGGGAACTTTCTCGCAAAAAGATTTCGTGAAAAAATGGTCTTTTCATTCCAGTTGAACCCGTTCTAGTTTCGTTGTTGGCTATGAACATAACCTTACAAATTACCGGCCGAATGTCAACACGTGGATTGATGATGAATATTTTAATTAAAACAGGATTTCAAGCTATAAGTCATTCTATCGACTTTCACCCTGAAACACTCAATAAGGGAAAAAGTTTAGCAGTAATTCATATGGTGAGAGTGCAGGAGTTGAAAGTGAATGGAATAAGCAAAATTCAGTGCAGCGTTATCAGACAAACGTCTGTTACTTCTCCCCCATACGACGTTAAATTACAGGTGTTTATTAAATAAAAAATATATTGTAACATAAAGAGAAGTATTAGGGAAATCTATGATTATATTTATAAATTTCCTAACACCAAACAACAATGCAAATTGCCTTTCTTAGCTTTTTGACTGCGTTCTGTCTTCGGTCGCTCCTGCCATAATCAACAAACATAAGCAAAAAGTTTTTTCACATGACATAGCGAATTGCTAAAAAAAAACTTCACTTGAAACTCAATACCACTAATAAAAACCTCAATTTCATTTAAATTAAAATAAAATATACTCCATAAATATTCTGGGATAATTAAATTTTCTAACCTCAAAATCTGACAACTAGCATTACTTTTGCAAAAATAATAGATCGTATAAATATGCGAATATATGTATATAATATTACTTATCCAATTAACACAATAATTTGTCTTGATACCTTTTTCGAAAAACAAGAGTACTGACATATTTTCTGTGATATTTGTAATCCGATAGGAGGTCTGTCATAGACAGATAAATTCAAAAATCAACTCCGATCAAACCGTTTGATAAACTAGAGCAAAAGTTTTTTTCCGTAAATCGAGATTTTATCAGTTTTCCTACAGACACTCTCGTTATCCGATAGTTAAACTCTTATTTTCAGTAAAAATTTATTTATTTTCAATCGCATGTAAACAAGTGGAATTCATCCCTAAAAAATCGCCGCTTTTAGGCAACAGATGGCGCCAGGCTGTTTCCGCGGCCGTACTCAATAACGCAAGGTCTGTATGGCTATAAGGCGCGCTTAGGATTATGACTTCACGATTAACTACAATCAATGCTTTTCATGTAGAAATGGAAACAAATATTACAATTTAAGTTAAACAAAATGGATAAGGAAAAATTGATAAAATTAATGTTTATAATTTGTTGATTCTATTAGATGGTCATATTTGCGACTGAGAAATTGTATGTCTGTTTTTGTGTTTATTGATATATTATTCTTTTTGATGCAGAACATTTCTTTGAACATTCTTCTTTTATAATTCTTTTGGAATCGAACATTTTAAAATTTTGGAAATCGAAATAATGATCGTCCTCATGGGAATGTTTTACTAGTGATGTGGTTCGAAAATCATTTTTACAATCGTATATGTGTTCTTTCATACGTGTGTTAGTGGTTCTACTTGTTTCTCCAATGTAAATACCATCACATCCTTTACAATCAATACCATATACAACGCTAGATTTTTGTTCTTTTTTAATTGGTCCTTTTCCAGTGTTAAAACCTTTAAATTTATCTTTATTTGAATCAAAAACTACTTTTAAATCTGTGTTTTTTCAAGCTTTAATTATCGTTTTTTTAAGGTGTTCAATATAAGGAATAACTATATATGTGTTATTGTTTTTTAATATTGGATTATTTAAGATGTTTCCCAGCTAACCTGTTACTATCGTGAGAAGTTCCTAAGTGATCACATGTTATGACAGGAATTGTTACATGTATGTCAGTTCCCTAGCTGGTAACGGGATAATCGCGGTAGTTTACTAGGGAGGAATGTTTGCATCCGTTACCTGCCAGACTAGTAACAAGGTGGTAACAGCCGACAGCCATCTTAAACTTTGAGCGCATGTGCAACGAATAAGCATTCATTCGCTCCGTGATTCCCCGCACAATTTAAAAGTGCAAATTATGATTGCCGGTAAAATTACACAGAAAAATTGTTGAATTTAAAAATCGGTACAGAATATCTATAAGCGTAAATATATTAATAATTTACAATTAATATTTATTATTTAAAAATTTTAAGGTTAAAATGTAAATAGTCAATCCCGGCACAAAGCAAAATTTGTTTTTTGAAAATGTATTACTTTTTATTTTTGTTGTGCTACTACAAACAGTGTACAACAAATAAATTTCCAAGGATTTTAAAGACAAATTTAAACAAATAATTAGATAGTTAAGTAAACAACAATATATTTGAAAAACTGTGATTTTTATTTTAAAAAATTAACTTGATATATTTTCAATTATGCCGTATTTACTAGAACAGAATGAAAAGTAATGGGAAAAATTATTATATTATATTATATATTATACTTTGGCTTCTGCTTATTTTTTGTAGATTTTTGATAGGTTTACAGCCATTGTGATATCTTATCGAAGAAAAATCACTAATGTGGCAAGTACTGATGATAATATTCGATTTAACTCGACTAGAAAATGTAACTTTCAAATATACGATGAAATTATTTTATGATTAATCTTTTTTTAATAGGCTTTTGTATTAAAAATCTGATAATGAAAAAAGGTGTTTTTCTAATATGAGTAAAGGTAATTGTTATAGATATATTCAACAAAAGGGGTGTCAATTCTCAATAAGATTTTAAATGTATTATTTGATTATAATTTCCTGAAAAGGCAAAAGGCTGATCAGTATAATTTCTAAACTCCAAAAATTTGAATCTGAATCATTCAAAATTGAAAGATGCAAAATCAAAATAACGTTTAAAAACAAAAGTTGTAGATTTAATAATGCCCTAAATGTTAGAAATTGACTAGTTTTTAAGTTAGACAATATGAAATTTTTCAATTAAGCTAGTTTCAAAATGAAAATGTTTGAAATTAAACACCGGTTTTTTTTTGTAATTAGTATTATTAAATTGGTTTTGAAAAATTAGTGTAATAAGTGTAATTTCTAAAAGCACAAAATGTTGAATCTGAATAATTTAAAATCTAAAGATTTAAATTTTTTAATTTAATTAAAAAATTTTTATTAATTTTAATTTATTTAAATTTTAATTACTTAAATTTGATTTCAATTAATATAAAAAAAATTTCATTTAATTTAGAATAATTTAAAATCGAAAGATTTAAAATTATAATATTGTAGACTAAAAGTCATCTAAAAAATAAAATAGATTTCTGAATATTTCTAAGCAGTATTGATAAAAGAGACAATGTTAATTGTAAAAACCCTACTAAAATTGGAAAATAATTTCGTTCTTAACATTTTTGCTACCTCGCCGGTAGCGGTAACCAGACAATTACCTGTACTGACAATAAGATTTCTGGCAAAATTTAAAATCATTTAGGTTTTATTTTGAAAGAATTACTTTAAGTTTTCAAGATTTCACAATATGTTGAAAAAGTATCTAGAAAATATTAGGATTTTTTTTTCAGATGCTTTTTATTTTCGAAAATTAATTTTCAGAGAATATTTAGAAAGATTTGAAAACATTTTGAACGATTTCCAAAATTGTCAGAAAAGCATCTGGCAGATTTTAAGGCAATTTTTTTAAATTTGCAAAATTAAAAAAAATTGTATCACTTTAAAAGATATTTTTTTAATTCTGAAAGATTTTTCTACATTTAAGAACAAATTTAAGCCTTTTAAATATAATCAGGAATTTTGGAAGTTTCGAAGAGATTAGAAATATTTTAAAATTTGAAAAAAGTTCTTAGGAAAATTATATTTATATAACTTAAAAACAAACTGATAATACTGATTTCCTGGGTCACTTCTGCACAGTTCAAAGATTCAGATTCAGTTAAAAAATATGAATCCACGTTATCATTTTTCATGCCGTCAATTAAAGAATGAATCAATAAATTTGCGAATTTTTTTCAAACTGATGAAATAATTATTAATTATTTATTGAATTAATGTTAAATTTGTATTTATACATAAAAATTTCTTTTTGTTTTAAAATATTTTTAATTATTCCCTTAAAATTATGTTTTCCAAATAAAAAATAATTTTTTGAGGAATATCAAGAAAAAATTTTATCATCTTCAAACCTTTCCAAATTCTTAAAACACTTCAATATTTCCTTTCAAAATCCTCAAAAATCTACATTTTGTTTAAAAAATTTTAAAATCTTTTTCAATTTTAAATTATTTTGGAAAGGACCCCGCACCAAATGTACAGAAAAAAGCCTTATGATAAAAAATTCTAAAAAAAATTTTTTCTTGTATTTTCGAACCTGCAAACTAAAAATTCGAAAGAAAAATGTCAGAAAAATGGGCATTTTTTAGACAAACACTTGTCCAAAGTTTCGATTTTTACATGTATTTTAATGGAAAAATGCTTATTTTAGCCAAATGTTTTTTTTCCTCGAAAACGCTATGATAGATTTGACTAAAACTTTTATGTTTTGACGATCAGGCGTACCGAATCAAAAGATTCATACCCACGAACTAGAAAGATTAACGATTCTTTGAGTATACAGCATGTTTTTGGGGGTATTTTTGTACCCTAAACATCCCAGTAACATATGTAAATCATCATTTCTTAGTAACTAAAATCAATAGAGATTTTTATTCAACTGCTACGGTATGAAACAATTTTCCAATAAGTGGAGTAAGCGTACATAGCAAGAATATGTTTTGACCTAATTTTAGGGGATGTTTTACCATCCCTTAAACAATGAGTCTGAAGTTCCTAACACATTAATCAATAACGAAAAATAATTTTATTTTTAAATGCATAAAAGCTGCTATTTTATGACAGAAAATAGTCGCATACAACCCTAAAAACTTCTTAAAGCACTTTCAACCCCTCATCAGATATAAAACTCACCCAAGCTACCCCGAAATATTTTTAAAATTCAACAAAACCAACCTAATTAAAAAATCCGCCAAGTTTTTGCTGATAATAATTTCAATTGATGCCAAAGGGGCACACATCAAGTCTCAACCCTTCAGCACATGTAGAACTCACCCCAGCCACCCCCGGATATTTTAAAAGTTCATAAAAAATCACCCTAATTCAAAAATACGCCAGGTTTTTCTGATAACGTTTTCAGTTGATGCCAAAGGGACAAAAAAGTGTCTCAATCCTTCAGCATATATAGAATTCACCCCAGCAACCCCTAAATATTTTTAAAAATCAATAAAATCACCCTAATTTCAAAGTACACTAGGATTTTTCTCAAAATGTTTTCAGTTGATGCCAAATGGGCAAAAAAAAGTTTCAAAACCTCAGCACATATAGAACTCACCCCAGTCACCTCTAAACATTTTTAAAATTCAATACAATCACCCTAATCCCAAAGTACGCCAGGTTTTTTCTGAGAATGTTTTCAGTTGATGCCAATGGGGCAAAAAAATGTCACAACCCCTCAGAACATGTAGAACTCACCCCAGTCACCCCTGAATATTTAAATATTTTTAAATATTTTAAAAATTCAATAAATTAAAAAAAGTAAGAAGAAAGGACAGTTTTCAGATACGCACTTATCAAAGTTCCAATTTTTACATGTATTTTAATGGAAAATGATTGTATTGAATTTTAAAAATATTTAGGGGTGACTGGGGTGAGTTCTATAGGTGCTGAGGTTTTGAAACATTTTTTTGCCACTTTGGCATCAACTGAAAACATTTTCAGAAAAATCCTGGTGTACTTTGAAATTATGGTGATTTTATTGAACTTTTAAAATATTCGGGGGTGGCTGGGGTAAGTTCTACATGTGCTGAAGGGTTGAGACTTTATGTGTGCCCCTTTGGCATCAATTGAAATTATTATCAGCAACAACTGGGCGGATTTTTGAATTAGGTTGGTTTTGTTGAATTTAAAAAATATTTAGGGGTAGCTTGGGTGAGTTTTATATCTGATGAGGGGTTGAAAGTGCTTTAAGAAGTTTTTAGGGTTATACGCGACTATTTTCTGTCATAAAATAGCAGCTATCATGCAATTAAAAATAAAATAATTTTTCGTTATTGATTAATGCGTTAGGAACTTCAGACTCATTGTTTAAGGGATGGTAAAACATCCCCTAAAATTAGGTCAAAACATATTCTTGCTATGTACGCTTACTCCACTTATTGGAAAGTCGTTACATACCGTAGCAGTTGAATAAAAATCTCTATTGATTTTACTTACTAAGAAATGATGATTTACATATGTTACTGGGATGTTTAGGGTACAAAAACACCCCCAAAAACATGCTGTAAAACCAAAGAATCGTTAATCTTTCTAGTTCGTGGGTATGAATCTTTTGATTCAGTACGCCTGATCGTCAAAATATAAAAGTTTTAGTCAAATCTATCATAGCGTTTTTGAGGAAAAAAAACATTTTGCTAAAATAAGCATTTTTCCATTAAAATACATGTAAAAATCGAAACTTTGGACAAGTGTTTGTCTAAAAACTGTCCATCTTTCTGACATTTTTCTTTCGAATTTTTAGTTTGCAGGTTGGAAAATACAAGAAAAAAATTTTTTTAGAATTTTTTATCATAAGGCTTTTTTCTGTACATTTGGTGCGGGGTCCTTTGTTTGAAATATTTAAATATTTTTTTAGCGGATTCGAATACTTCTTAAAATATTACAACAATTCTGCAAAATTAAAAAAATTTACTTGAAATCTTCCGGATTCATTTTTGACAATTTTGTGAATCTTTTGAAATCCTTCGAAATAGTTTGGTAAAATTAATTTTTCAAAATAAAAAATAATCTCTAATTTCCCTAGGAATCTTGAAAAACTTTTTTCTTGCAATCTTTCACATTTATTTTTAAAAAGCTTCTAATTGCTGCATATTGTTATGGATAAAATACGTATTGTATATGGCTATGTATATATTTATTATAGAAAACTTAAACTTTTGAAGGCAGCTTTGTAATTTCAACATAATAATAATAACACTTTGCATATAAACAATTTATTAGAAGATAAATACTTTATTTAATTATTTGAAATTCAATATTTTATTTTTATCAACATTTATTTACATTTTGGTTCTAACCTGTAACATTAGAGGTTAGAAGTGACTTATGCCACTTCGTTTTCGTAAAGGTTTAGCTCAAAAATCTCTCTATTTCGTTTATAAAATATATGTTCATATGTTATTTCATCAAGTTGGAAGTCTATAATATTATATCACTTTCCCGGAAATCATTAATTACTTAATTATGTCCCATCCTAACATTTTGCATGAGTATTAATAATTTTTATTTCGAATCGCCGGATATTTTCAGGTTAAGCTGTCATTGCACGTTGTTTTCCCAAACATCACTTTGTTACAAGCATGTGATTACTCAGACGAGATAATCCCAGTAAAAAGAAACTAATTGGGACAAATTGAGAAGAATTCGTCAGGATCTCCCGTGGATCTTGCTTTGCGACAATCTCGAATTGGAGATAATGGTGAATTCGTTTAAATTCGTGAAAAGTAATAAAATCTTCAAATATCCTATTCGCCCGAATTCAGCGAAAAATGTTTAGGGGATCTAATTCACTTGAATGCGTCAGCACGAATTATTTTCAGTGTCCGCCAATTCATTTTAATTCGCGAGATTTTAAGTCAAGCCCCAATTCGCCAGAATTCGCCAGCGCGAATACAGTTAAAGACTGGCCTATTCAATCGAATTCGTAAGCTATAACCAACGCGCTCGGCATAAAGGATCCGTTGTAAATAAATATCAATGAGTCCCGTAGCTCAGTGGTCGCCCTTTGGACTTTATACACTTGAGATCGCTGGTTCGAGTCTTATAGCATGCAATTTTTATTATTTTTTTTCGAAATGACCTTGACAAATTGACAACGCGAATTGACACACATTCAATTCGCTTTGGCCCAATTCGTTTCAACGAATCAGAAAGCAGAATTCGGGCGAAATTAAACATGTTAATTCAGCGCAATCCTCCCGAATTAGTTTCTTTTTACTGGGATGCTACCTGCTTCGCTGGTGACATGTTACTGCTTTGAGTGGGAAACATATTGTCACTGGATGACCATCAAGGAAGTCACTAGTGACTGGTTTTCTGAATCTTGTTACAAGCATGTGACTACTCAGGCTGGTAACTGTGTTAGCTGGGTTATTTGTTTAGTGATCTGTTCAAATCTGTTTGTCTAATAGTTTTGATGGGTATTTATTGTTTAAAAGTGTGTTTTTAACCAGTTTTAAATTATTGTCCTAAAATAAAGGATCAGACAATTTTATTGCTCTGTCGACTAAAGAGTTTATTACACTTAATTTATATTTAAAATCAGAATATGAATCAAAATGAAGGTATCTACCTGACAATGTAGGTTTTTGTCACCAATTCAAGATAAGTTTGTTATTCATTCTGTTTATTGAAATGTCTAAAAAGTTAATTTTATTATCTGTTTCTCTTTCTATAGTGAATTGAATTCTATTATTATAGTTATTGAGTCTGTTGTATAAATGTGTTATTTTTTTAGTTGGAATACATTCTAAGACGTCGTCGACGTATCTATAAAAAAATTTTAATTTGTAAGGAAGTTTTTTTAAAATTTTACTTTCCATGTTTTTCATCACTAAATCTGCTATTGCGGATGAGACAGGTGACCCCATTGGTACACCGTGTATGCGTGAATGGTTTATGGCCACCTGTCAATGGCAGTTCGTTAGCATGTGTTGCATACACATGCATATACGTATCTATATACGTATATATATATGGGTATACGTATGTGGTTTATAATATATGGGCGCCAGCCAGGCCCCTATAGCGAAGATGAAAAGTGATTGGTAACCCGGCAAAAATTCTCAAAAAAATAAAAAAGGAAAAAAAATATAAAATTTTAAGTGAACGACTATAAACGTATAAAAAAAGGAAGACCTGAAACCTGAAAAGAGAAAAGCTAAAAGAGCATGGAACCACAGGGAGGGTTCTTAAAGATCCAATCCACCATTTTTCTTTACGATACGATGAAAGCTCTAAGACGAAGTTACGCACGAAAGAGATAGAACATTGCCACGTGGCCATAGGCAAGGAAAACCGCACGCGCTATTTTCTATGCCCAAACGAAGCGAACAAAAGTAAACGTTCCTAATACGTATAATATAGTAAAGGGAGAGGAACACTCCTACAGAGGTCGAGCAAGGCGATGGGTCGGAGGCAGGCCAGAATTACAGATCTTAGGACCTGAGTCCGCCATCGCGTCGCTCACCGAGATAAAAAAAAAGATTACCTTCAACATTATTGCAGCGTCGAAACCGCTAAATCAGTGAACCAATATATCAATCCAAACAAAACCAAGTATCGGTCTCAATGTCGATCTCTATCCCAAACTCTCAATCTCAATTTTTAAAAGAAAAAGGTCCAATCTTGTAACACTGTAAACTATAATATATAATCGTGGCACGTGTAGCCCATCCAAGGCCAAGAATGAAAGTGACAGATTTCATGCGACGCACCAAGACCGTAAACTCGAAGGGTGCTCGCATGAAGGAGTGTTCACAAACCTTGAGTCATAGCGCAACTACCGGTAGAACTATGAACTAAAAATTTTATCGTTGACTAATGGTGTGACAATATTCGCGAAAACATTAACATAAATCATATTGGCATAATTAAAATCTTGATTTATACGCTAAATCCTAAAACCTACGTCGGAATCGAAGTTTACCGAGTTTCTAACTACAGCGTGGCTAGTAGAGGGACTGTGGACTAAATGGTCACTAGCTAAAACTATGAACTACTTTCGGTAATCGAATACAAATAACGTAAAAATTGTTACAAACAATTCTTACTCTAAACCTAGATTCCAAGATTCATGAAACTTAACGAAAGAAGGTTTCACGAATCTTGGAAAGTTTCCAGCTTCGGTTTGACGGGAAAGTGAGGTGAAATAACTAAATGTACGTGGACCTAGGCTTGTGAATTTATAATAATTATGATGCGACACACCAATAACCTAACCTCGACCAGACGCAAGCGCGCATGCGCATACGTTTAGTGAGACTTTCCGCGTTGTTTCGAAACTTTTGTCTCATGAAATCTTTCATAGGTACTTGAATAATTTATGTTTGATGAAAGGTTTCATGGAGACACAACCTCAACTAAATTCTGAGTTACAATATACTCAAGTTACAGAATTTACAATTCTCGATGCACATTGCTCGGTAGTCGTTCCCTGCATGGTCGGATCTTGAAGTTGAAGCCCAATTGATGGTCCACCCAATGAACGTCGAGACTCTTCTTGTCAAGTTTCCGGTCAGTAGTCGTAATTTCCCTCAATATGGCGTCACCCAAGTAACCATTCCAGCGTACCAGAACCCCGGTAATCCTCTGACGTGGCGACTCAGCCCTGGTTGTCATGGAGTCGTTAACTGGTATCGTGACGTCTGCCTCGGGAATTTGGCGTAGTGAGGATAGTGAAAGATGGCGACCAGAAGTGAGACAAACTACTGAATATTCGAGGCCCGCCATCTTGTACTGCGATCGAGAAGATGGTGGCGTAGAATGGCAAGGCCATGATTGGCTGCGGGTCCTTTACTCAGGATGCGTTAAATAACTCCTAAGAAACCTCTGCTGCCTCTACCCACCCCTGGCTTCCGTGGTATTATTGTTGACGGTGAGTTCTACGTGACGTCACGCCTTGATAACATGGCGCTGAAAGATCAGTGGGGTTGACGGCCATGTACGGTGCTAATTATACGGGGTGTTCGTGGGCCGCCATTTAGGTTTGAAGCCTGTTACCATGGGGACGTGGGACGCTTGGAATACGGTTAGTGATAGGTACTTTATCCAGGGTGCGTTAGTAAGTACTGGTGGATCTTTGATGCGACCATCTCTCTCTGACTACCATGTTGTTGTTGTCGTTGATCTTGGATTTGACAGGTGGAGGTTAATTAACATGGAATCATACAATTATAAGAAGGTGAATAATTATGAATTACAATTTTTGATTAACGCTCTTGGGCGAGGTGACGTCCGCTCTTGGTCGAAGGATTTATTTTAAAAATTTATTTTTAAGGGCATGTGACACAGTCAAATACCTATATTACCGACCTCAATTTTTCAGTCTGTTGAATTTTTTTTTTGAACCTAAAATCTTTTTTTGTAAATAGAATATCGGACTGAAACTTTGTAATATGTATCAGAAGACCATAAACTACGTTTATGTACTTTATTTGAGTAGAAATTTCGCTAAAAATTATTTTCAAAGAAATTAAAACTGCGACCATTTTTGTACATATTGTCTTTGTTCCTTGAAATTTTTTTAAACTAAAAACTTTTTTTTTTAGTAAAATATCGGCCTCAAACTTTGAGAAATGCAAGAGCCGACAACAACGGTTACCAGTTTGCTCGGTATTCGCGATGAGCACGAAAATGCGAAGTCTGGCGGGCACTAAACGAGGCCAATAACGATTTCAATACTTGCATAATTCAACATTGAAACAACATATTTCCCTCAACTTTTATGCTGGACACAACTTTTATAAAATATTATTGTAAGAACACCCCATCATCAATCTTTGACAGCGCGGACCCCATATTTCAGATGTAGACGAGCCAGCTGATAGAGCCTCGATTAGTGGCCGCCAGACTTCGCATTTTCGTGCCATCGCGAATACCGGAGTTGACATTTAGTTGGAATTTTTCTTTTTGCATCTTTCATACTCAAATGACATACATAAACGTAATTTACTGTCGGCTCTTGCATTTATCAAAGTTTGAGGCCGATATTTTACTCAAAAAAAAAAGTTTTTAGGTTAAAAAAATTTCAAGGTACAAAGACAATATGTACAAAAATGGTCGCAGTTTTAATTTCTTTGAAAATAATTTTTAGCGAAATGTCTACTCAAATAAAGTACATAAACGTAGTTTATGGTCTTCTGATACATATTACAAAGTTTCAGTACGATATTCTATTTACAAAAAAAGATTTTAGGTTCAAAACAAAAATTTAATAAACTGAAAAAGTGAGGTCGGTGATATAGGTATTTGACTGTGTCACATACCCTTAAACCCCTGAATCGGGAGTTCAAAATTTAAGTGACAGGTGAGTCAAAATTTACCCTGTCAAATTGTCTATAAAATTTATCATTGTGTATAAAGTAAGCATTGTTTAAGCAAAATTGCAATAGTACAACGAAAACGTCTTTTTTAAGATTGATATGTTCCTTTATTTTGTTCCATTTAACCTTTCGGTAGTCGCGCCCGTTCTGCTCACACGAGTAGTCGCGCGTTGTACTTTTTACAACACCCATGTTTTGTCGTGTTATTGAGGTCCATCAAGCACCTGCGCAATCGGAATTCCCAAATTTTTTTGTATCAGAATCTTGGGCTTTTTTGGGCTGTATTGCCGATTTTCGGGCTCCACTACTTTTTTTAAAAATTCAAATTTGGTGTGGAGGTCCTGGCGTGACTCAAGCCAGCACCTCCACTGCATAAAAATTTGAAAAATTGAAAATCAAAGACAACATAATTTTGGGCTTTTTTGGGCTCTTGAACGCGCCAACAACGAATATCCAAAAACTACCCCTACCGAAAATAAAACTACCCCCTATATAAAAACTCAAACTAGGAAGAAACAAAGTAGACCACAATTTTGGGCTCTCAAATGCACGGAAAAAAATTCAAAAAACCACCCCCTATGTGCAAAAAAAACACCCTCTTGTCAAAAATAAAATCTGAAAAAAATAAAGTGCATCATAATTTTTGGCTTATATTGGGCTCTCGAATGCACCAAACAAAATTATCAAAAACCACCCTATGTACAAAAAAACAACCCCTAAGTAAAAACTCAAACATGGAAAAAACAAAATAGAAAGTAGTGTTGGGCTTTTCTTGGGCTCACGAATGCTTGATTTTTTGTTTGCAAACTCCACCCCTACATCTAAAAACTCAAACGCCTATCTATGAATTAGAATTTGAATTTTCAAGGAGCCCAAAAATCAGAGACTCTATTCACCATATAAAATTCTGAGTCTCAGACATCAGAAACTTCATTTACAAAGTAAATTTCTAAAAAAGATAATTCTTTGACAAAGTCACATCTGCCCGGTACCAAGGGGTTGCTTCTTAACGTTAAGGGTAGGAGCCCGAAATTCGGTGTTGGAATTTTTGAGAAGCCCAAAAATCAGAGACTCTATTCACAATGTGAAATTCTAAAAAAGATTGTTTTTTGACAAAGTCGTATATGCGTCGTGTCAAGGGGGTTGCTTTTGAACGTTAAGGGTTGGAGACCAAAAATCGATGTTGGTATTTTTGAGAAGTTAAATGGTGCGGGAAGAGTGGGGGAAGGCATACATGACGGTCTCACGTCTCCCGTGCATTTGAGTTGCGACTTGTACCAAAAAAATCGGTACTGTTGTACTTTTTACAACAGCGCGACCGCCGAAAGGTTAAGTTTGACATTTGCTATCGCTAGTTTGATTGGTATATTTGTGAAAAGAAAAGTGACGTCGAATGACAATAGTTCATAATTATGGGGAATGAGATCTAAATTTTTAATTTTAGTTGCAAAATCAAAACTGTCTTTAATATAAGTGTCTGTTTAACCTAATATTTTTCTAATAGGTATACTCAAAAATTTAGATAAGCTATAAAGTAGAGAATCTATGAAAGAAAATACAGGTCTCAAAGGAGTGCCTGTTTTGTGAATTTTAGGTAGACAATAAAGTCTAGGTGCATGGCCTTTTTAATCTTTTAGAAATTTTCCTATTTTTTATCAATTTTATTTAGTTTCTCATTTTTTATAATCCTTCAAAAAGAAAACACGTAATTGATCAATATTTATAGAAATAATTTTTTAAATTCAAAGATAGAAGATTTTTTTATTACTGGGAAAATTGCTTTTTATTAATTAATTTTTTTGAAAAAACTGAAGAATATTTTTGAAGATTTTACATATGTTGAAAAAGAATCTAGAAAATTTAAGAATTTTTTTTTTACTTTACAGAATTGTTACAAATTTTAGGGAAAATTAGTATTAGTTGAGAAGATATTAAGAACTTTTAGAAGTTTGGAAGCAATTAAAAAATATTTTATCAATTTTCAAAAATATTGTTAATCTCTTCAAAACTTCTAACATTCCAAAATACAATTTAAGCTGAGACGAATTGTTCATAAAACTTTAAAAAATATTTCGAAATTTGAAAAAAAGGATTTAAAAATTTCAAAAAATTTGAAGCAAAATGTAGATTTCTTAAGATTTTGAAAAAAAAGCTTTTTAATCATTTCAAAAGGTTTCAAGAGAATAAGCATTTTCTTAAGATTCCTGGAAAAGTTCAAAATGATTTTTTTTATAGAAAAATTAATTTTCCAAAAAAATTGAGAAAGATTTCAAAACATTTGGAATAATTTCCTAAAATTTTGCAAACAAATGTGGAACATTTTTAATAAAAAAATTTCAAGTTTGCCACATTACAAGATTTCTTTAAAAATAGTTTTAATTTTGCAGAATCTCAAAATTTTTGTTGGAAAAGTTCGAATAATTTTAAGACATTCAGAAAGCTTGAAAGTTTTGAAAAGGTTAAAAAATAATTTGAAATTTAAAGATTTCCAAAAATTGAAACAAGATGAAAATTTTTAAAGATTTTAAAAAAATGGAAGGAAAAAAAATCTTTTTAATCCCATCCGAATTTCGAAAATTCCCAAATTTTTTGTTAAATTAACGTGTTTTGTAGAAAATTCATCTCTTGGAAAAAATTCCATCTGTTTTGGTCGAAAATTAATCTTGTTTGTTCGAGGATTCAACTATTTTATTGAAAATTCATCTTTTTGACGAATTAAAACGTTTCTATACTAAATTCATATCTTTTTTGGTTGAAATATCAAATCAAGATTACCGTTCTCGATTGAAATTTAACTTTTTTTGTTAAAATTTTAACTTGAAATATCTGAAATCTTCAAAAATCTTTTCGAATTTTGTCAACAATTTCAGAAAAATTATATTCGTATAAACTTGAAAACAAATAAACTTAAAAAATGAACAGTTCTTCGAAATTTGTATTTTGTATGACAAATTATTTTTCCCATAAAATCAAAAAACAAGATACTCTCAAAATTGAATTTTGAAAGTAAAAATATTTTAAGTTTCCCAAGAAATCTAAAAAAATGTGTATTATCTTGAAACCTTTCAAACCTACATCAATATATTTATCAACAATCTCATAAAAAATTCACAAAAATACCGTTTTTCGGGGGTAGTTACTGGAATGACCCCTTAATGTACATGTTTGAAAGTATTTAAAAACGGTTGTTCTGGACTTCTAAATCCAAAAATTTTTGACTGAAGGGGAGGGGGTGAATTTTTTTTTAATAGAATTTTTTGCAAAGAAAATTATGTGAAAAATGTACTTCGTGAATTACCTAGAGGATAGTTTTTCTTCAGGGAAAACGACTTTGCAGATATGAGCAACATTTTTTACATTTTTGTTAACAAATTTTTGAGATAAATCACTTTTTCTATACTTGCTTAGTAATTTCAAGAAGTTATCACGTTCTACTCTCTTCAGAACTTCCAAATATCTCTTTGACTTACTCGAACTTGTCCTTCGAAATAAAAAATCCTTGCAAATTTTGTCAGAAATCTGAAGATTTCAATTTAAATTTTCCTGAAACCTTTCAAAATTCTTAAAAAGCTTCCTTTTCTTGCGAAATTCAAAAATCAGCATTTTGTTTTTCACTTTTTGAAATTTTAAAATTGTTAGTAAATTCTTAGAATTCTTTTCGACAATTTTGGAAATCTCTAGAAATCCTCTTAAAAATCCTCTTCAAATTATTTTGAAATAAAACATTAAAATGTTCCCAGTAATCTTAAGAAAATTTTCTCATTCTCTTCAAATCTTCAAAAATTCCTAAAAAGTTTCAATTTTCGCTTAGCTCTTTCTAATATATCAGAAGTTAGAAACAGATCACCAAAAAAAATATTTAGAAATGTCTCGTCTCGAGAGTTCAGAATTTTTTCGGGTACTTAAAAACTTTCCCGTGACAAAAATGTAATGAGAAAAAATCGTCAAGACGCTACTAATTTATTTACAGAAAAGTCAGTCGCTAGAAATTAGTAGAAAATTTCTGATTATAAAGTTCAAAACTACTATGAAAATATATGCATTTATTTACAGCTGCATAAATTATTTTAAAAAAAGTTTAGAAATGAAGAACGTGGCAAATTTAAATGGTTGATAAAAGTACATGAATGTGTCACATGTTCAGCTTTACTGAAACAATAGGAAGGCTACATATTGTGAGAAAAACAAGAATTATTTAGACAGTTTATCTATCTCACCTTGCTTCAAATTATGAAAATCAATTTGAAAGTCCTTGGAATCTACAAAATGATCCTAAAAAACTGAAAAAATTTTATTTTTTTTAGATATACCTTTAAATTTTTGAAAATCTTTTAAATCAATCAATTGTTGTGAATAAATTATTAGAAATCCACTGAGATATTATAAAATTCCGTTGTCTGACGTGCTTCTTACAGAAATTCCGTAACTTTTGCCATTCTCTTCTTCGAAATTCCTGAATTTCCTTCAGCATACTTCAAGCTTTCAAAACTAAGAAATGATTAATTTCACATTTTCGGTCTGGAAAACTAACAATTCTTAGAATTAGTAATTCAAAATTACTTTTTTGTAATTTAAATTTTCTATAAGGTAAAGATTTTAAAATAAAAACAGAAAAATTTAAAATTAAAAAATCCTTAAATTAAAGCTTTTTTCATTTGAAGCGTCAAAAATTGGATATTACTTTTGTTTCAAATTTAAAGTTGACAATTCATATTTAACTCAATTTATTGGTAGAAAATTCGTTTCTTTGGCTTGAAAAATCAACATTTTAGATGGAATTTTCTTTCTTTATTGACTGTAAAATCATTCTTGGTTGAGAATTTAACTATTTTCTTGAAAATTCGCATTTTTCGGTTTAATTCAACTGGTTTTCCTTGAAAATTGAAATATGTTCAATGGGAATATTAACTATTACACTTTTCATTGAGAGTTAATCTTTTCAAATACATATCCATCTCCTTGGTTTAAAATGTAACTATTTAATTGAAAATTCATTTTTTTTGGTCGGAAATTAAATCTATGGACTAAAAGTTTTATTATTCCATTTTTGGTTCAAGATTTATCTTTTTTAATTGGAGACTTAATTGTATCGTTGATAATTCGTCTCTTTTTGGTAGAAAATTTAAATTTGTTGGGTTTTCTCATTTTACTTGCTGGATGAACGAGAAAGGGTTCAGCTGAGTATAGTGGAAGGCATTTATTTTTGTTGAGAGAATATTCTAGATTTCTCCTGAATTCTGTGTAATTGAAGCAAGCCCATAAAACATGATTGATGTCCCCATCAGAAAAGCCACAAAAAGCGCAATCGTCTCTCTCTCTAAAATGTTCCATACCAAAATTGCAGCCAGATTGTAGTGGTAAGCGCGCAGTCTAGATAAAATGACAATTTATCTTCTGTCTAGTTTTTATTTGTGAAACCAAGGTTTACCAACCTTGTTTGGATTGAAAAAGTTTTGAGACGAAGCTATAGACTCTATCGTCTAGATTGTCTAGAAGACAAACCCGAAACAAAATACTTTTACATCGGCGGTCGAGTAAACTTGGAGTCAGATGAGGGGAAGGGTTCCGAAATGAGTGTCAACTTTGTAATGGAAGCAATACCATTTATTTAACAGCTTGATTTTTACATGCTCCCGCATTTGCCTGCAACTGAATGCGATTGTGCTTCAGTGCAACCTGACCGGAAAAACCCACTTGTGGCAAAAACCGTCAGGAGGAGCCAAATCCTTTAAAAACTATTTAACAGCTACCTGTAAGAAAAAATATATTATTTTATTACTTTAACCATTAACAGATACGTAATTACTTATAAGTAACAAGAAGGTATAAAATGACATACTTCAAACCAAATAAAAAGACCTTGATGATGTTAAGAAGATCCTTTAATTAATCATCGACGTTCCGAGAGTCAAATGCTCTCCTCATCAGGAAACAGGAATCCAAGTCAAATATAAGTCCTTTATTTTTTTATAAAATTGTTAACAAACCAAATTGTCCAAGTCAAAAAGACTCATGCTCTTACAATTCTCATCTCAAGTTAGTTCTGTGAAGAAAATAATGAAGTTGTACACGGAGAGAAATCTGTTGCGAGTATCGCATCGGACGCTATTGCACTTGTCGCAAGCGAGTGTTCGATGCAGATAATGTAAAAGAAGATTGCAATCATCGGTCGGTAACCGTGCTGCCTTAGTACCAAAGTGTCCAATGCGAAAAGGGCATGCGCACTGACGCGCTGAACGCACCAATACTTCCATGCTGAAAACGCACGGAGTAGTCGGTGCGAAAATAGTACGGGTCCCGAGCGATTTTAAGATTTTCGGACTGCGCATGCTTGCGGTTACCATAGGCAACAAGTAGACGCGTTCAGTGTTGTTGTTTGTGGTTGATTCTCGTGGACGGACGATTATGGTGAGTGATTTTTCGTGATGTCAGTACGGTGTTTTTATGTGAAAAAATTTGTATTATTGTGAAAGCAAGTGAAAATTATCAACTGTTGCTTGTATGACATCTCAATAATAAGGTAGGAGTTTATACAGGTTATAGATTTTTAGTTTTATACCGCAAGCATGCGCAGTTCGAAAATCTTAAAAACGCTCGGGACCCGTACTATTTCCGCAATATTCGCAACAGATTTCTCTCCGTGTAAATGAAGAAAAAGAGAAAACCATTTTATATACTATAACGAAACATATACCATTAAAAAGTGAGGTTGAGAAAAAAAAAAATTCTGAAATTCTTTACCTGAAGTTTTAATATTTTAACTTTGACATGTTGAAAACTAGTGAGGTCCATTAGTGTCACATCACGGACGCATTAGAAATTCTTTAAAACATTTTAAATTTAAAATGGAAAACAGAACGAACATTCTGCTCCATGGTAAAGATTAACATCAAGTAAAAGAAGGTGAGAGCACGAAGCAACAGAAACATAAAAGTACAGTAACGTAGTAAGTCAAATATATCGGGTTCCTTCAAATTTTAGTTAACATTTTGCTCTTTTTTGTTGTTTTTTATAATGTCTAAGTAACAAATTATTAGAAGAACCACTAGAATTAAAACTACTAGAACTATTAGAATTAATGTCAATTAAACAACTACTAAATTGTAACAAAATTGATGAAATGATGATAAGAGTATGCTTAAGGAAAAACATTAGATTTTAAATTAAAGAATCTAGTATTACGTTATATAATGGACTAAAATTATGTAGATCAGTTTTTATATTTAAACAATTATCACCCGCTTTCTCAATAAAGAACATTTCCGCTACAAGTATTTTAAACTCATTAGGTTCATGGTGTGAAACCAATGCATGTTCCCAGTCAAATTGATGACCAGTTTTAACCTGATGTTTTGCAATAACTTTATGATCCTTAGGATTATGTCTAAAATTATCATGATTTTCTTTAGTTCTGGTGGAAAGTAATCTACCGGTCTCACCTACATAGCATTTATCACAATTTAAACAAACAATTTTATATACTACATTACTAAGCTGAAAAATCTTAAGAGAATCTTTACCTAGTTTTATGAACTTATCAAGTCTAGAATCAATCCTAAATGTTGTTTTAATATTGAATTCACTTAAAATTCTTTCAACGTCAAAAGATAAACTACCATGAAAAGGTACAGAAACAACACGTTTGATATCTTTATTATAATGTAGATGTGAATTAATTTTTTGTGGTAAAGAATCTTTAAGGGTTTTTATTTCAATGATGATGGTTAGAAAAAAAGTTAATGTATCTGCCTGAATAAGTATCTTTTCTGTACCAATCCGTGATAATAGTGATAATAGATAATTTATCCTTAGGTAAAATAATAAAAGTATCATCGACATATCGAAAATATGTGTGAATGGTAAAATCTAAATTTTTAATAACTGTTGACTCTCATGAACCCATAGGAGTCCCATATACTTGTCGGTAAAAATTATTATCAAATTGAAAAACTGTTTCATTCATTAAAAACTTTATTCCATTTTCAAATTCAGTCAAAGGTAAACCTGTAAAATTTTGAATGTAAATCCATCTATTTAAAATACTGTTCATCACTAAATCAATTGGAATATTAGTGAATAAAGATGATACATCCAATGAAACCATAATATGATCAGGAGGAACTGTCCTTTTAACTATTACGTTTTTGAACTCGAAAGAATTTTTAACTTGACTTTCCGGTACCAATAAGGCTTCTTTAAGAATATTATTAAATAACTTAGCCATTTTGTAAGTGGGAGTATTAATTAAAGAAACAACAGGTCGTAACGGACAATTTGGTTTGTGAATTTTAGGTAAACCATATATTCTGCGAATGTTAGTGTCATGAATTAATATATCACGACGTAATATATTTTCACCTAAATAACCACTGATTCGC
>CAKNYM010054450.1:291727-348805 GCA_932195095.1 Andricus curvator | reverse complement strand
GCGAATCAGTGGTTATTTAGGTGAAAATATATTACGTCGTGATATATTAATTCATGACACTAACATTCGCAGAATATATGGTTTACCTAAAATTCACAAACCAAATTGTCCGTTACGACCTGTTGTTTCTTTAATTAATACTCCCACTTACAGAATGGCTAAGTTATTTAATAATATTCTTAAAGAAGCCTTATTGGTACCGGAAAGTCAAGTTAAAAATTCTTTCGAGTTCAAAAACGTAATAGTTAAAAGGACAGTTCCTCCTGATCATATTATGGTTTCATTGGATGTATCATCTTTATTCAGTAATATTCCAATTGATTTAGCGATGAACAGTATTTTAAGTAGATGGATTTACATTCAAAATTTTACAGGTTTACGTTTGACTGAATTTGAAAATGGAATAAAGTTTTTAATGAATGAAACAGTTTTTCAATTTGATAATAATTTTTACCGACAAGTATATGGGACTCCTATGGGTTCTATCATATCGCCTGTATTAGCTGACCGTTTTATGTACAGAAAAGATACTTATTCAGGCAGATACATTAACTTTTTTTCTAACCATCCCATTCAGCATAAAATAGCCATTATAAAAAATCTCGTAGACACACCGTTCAAATTATCACATGAATGTTTTCACAAGTCTAATGTCGATTTTATAAAAAATATTTTGTCACTTAATAATTATCCAAAAGAGTTTGTTCAAACACACATTAATAATGAAATAAAAACCCTTAAAGATTCTTTACCACAAAAAATTAATTCACATCTAGATTATAATAAAGATATCAAACGTGTTCTTTCTGTACCTTTTCATGGTAGTTTATCTTTTGACGTTAAAAGAATTTTGGGTGAATTCAATATTAAAACAATATTTAGGATTGATTCTAAACTGGATAAGTTCATAAAACTAGGCAAAGATTCTCTTAACATTTTTCAGCTTAGTAATGTAGTATATAAAATTGTTTGTTTAAATTGTGATAAATGCTATGTAGGTGAGACCGGTAGATTACTTTCCACGAGAACTAAAGAACATCATGATAATTTTAGACGTAATCCTAAGAATCATAAAGTTATTGCAAAACATCAGGTCATCAATTTGACTGGGAACATGTATTGGTTTTACACCATGAACCTAATGAGTTTAAAATACTTGCAGCGGAAATGTTCTTAATTGAGAAAGAGGTTGATAATTGTTTGAATATAAAAACTGATTTAAATAATTTTAGTCCATTATACAAAGTAATACTAGATTCTTTAATTTAAGATGTAATGTTTTTCCTTAAGCATACTCTTATCATCATTTCATCAATTTTGTTACAATTTAGTTGTTGTTACATTGATATTAATTAATTGTTCTACTAATAATTTGTTACTTAGACTATATAAAAAACAAAACAAAAAGAACAAAATGTTAACTAAAATTGTAAGGAACCCGGCCTCTTACCTTCTTTCACTTGATGTTAACCCTTACCATGGAGCAGAACGTTCGTTCTGTTTTCCATTTTAAATTTAAAATGTTTTAAAGAATTTCTAATGTGTCCGTGATGTGACACTAATGGACCTCACTAGTTTTCAACATGTCAATGTTAAAATATTAAAACTTCAGGTAAAGAATTTTATAATTTAAATTTTTTTTCTCAACCTCACTTTTTAATTGTATATGTTTCGTTATAGTATATAAAATGGTTTTCTCTTTTTCCTCATTTACAATTTCATTATTTTCTTCACAGAACTAACTTGAGATGAGAATTGTAAGAGCATGAATCTTTTTGACTTCGACAATTTGCTTTTTTTAACAATTTTTTTAAAAAAATTTAAAGGACTTATATTTGACTTGGATTCCTGTTTCCTGATGAGGAGAGTATTTGACTCTCGAAACGTCGATGATTGATTCAAGGATCTTCTTAACATCACCAAGTACTTTTCATTTGGTCTGAAGTATGTCATTTTATACCTTATACGTTATTTATAAGTAATTATTTACTCATACGCATAACATCGCACTTTAACTTCACTATCTATTAATAAGATACGTAATTGAAAGCTATTAAGTAAATTATTCTACACTAGTGGCGCAAAACATAAATTTTGCATTTTTGAATTGCACCCTGAAAATTTAATATTATTCTAAAAACTTAAATCTTAGTAATTCAAAAAAAGTTAAATACTAATACGTGGTTTTATGTGTGAGAAATTTTATATTTAATCAACCTTGGATGAAACCTATTTTTTAGAGCCCCAAAGTAATCCTTATTTAAACAATCCGGACACTTAAGGCACAGATCTATAATATCTTTGTTTGAAATTGTATTTTAGTTTTTACATTACCATCTGGCTCTAGCAGATTCTTCACGATCCACTCATAAGTGCAGTATGTTGCAAAATGTTCTATTCGCTCCCTTCGTTCCGGGGGTGCACTAGGATATATTGTTATACGCATCAACAAATCACCGTGTTCAGGCTCAATGCGTTTTTCTCGATCTGATTGTGTGAGAAAAATATAGTAATTAATTGAGTTGAAGAATTTAGAAAATCATTACTTTAGAACAACTTAGCACTTTACGATGATCTCGAAGATATTCAAAGTCAAGCATCTTCCACGTGCCACCTGCTACTCCAACCTTTTTTAAACCTAGCTTCACTCCATTCGGACCATACATTTGACGAAGCATATAATCATCTTTCTTATAGAAGACTTTCGGTATTACATACTCTTCTGTGAAAAATTATAGTCACTAGTTATTTTGATTATACAAAATTCCTTTGATCAGAACTATTAAATTGTACTAATAATTGGCCAAGAAATGAAATTCTGTTTTTTTTTTTTTTCTGATTCACGAAAATTGTTTCTTAGTTCAAAAAATATATGTACAGTAAGAATGATTTCATAGAATCCATAGAGCTTGTCTTATGTTACAGTATTTGTATCCCCTTGCTCCATGTGGTTAAAAAAAAAATGATACAAATACAATTGTTATTTCCATAAATACAGTATATTAAGAAATACACAATGTAATATTTTCACGCTGAAAAAAATGCACTCTAATTACAGCAATACGTTCATAATTTTAAAAGCTTGAATTTATATATTTTCGATTCCGATTCTCTTGATATTTAATCGTTTATTTTCAAATCTAATTTTTCAAATGGAAGTCCGTAATAGTTAAACAATTATTTACATTTATAAAAATAAAAATTGAAATAATTCTAATTGAAGCTTTATAAATTGCTTAGGTCTCCAAGTATGAATAACAATTATAAATAAAGTGATCAGAATTAAACTGTTCGAAATTAAAATAATAGTTGAACGATTTCTTCAATTATTGTTGATTAAATATTAGAATGTCGAATTGTCATTTCTGAACGCTTGAATTTTAATCTTAAGTTTAAGCTTTGTAATTTAAATATAAAACAGTTACATTTTTAGAAATTGTAGTGGTTGTATTTGTTAAAATCTACATAGAAACTTCAAATGACACTTGACATTAGCAGAAATTACTATTTTTCTTTTGTAGATTCCTGAAATTCTATATTATGTTTTTAAAATTTTAAAAGCTTCAATTTTGAAAATTAAGAACTTTTAAAATTTGCAACTGTGCCCTTTTTACTACTCAAAAGCCGCTAACGGTAAATTTATTATTTCTGTAATCACTGCTATTGTTCTTTATTTTTTATTATTAAACAAAATATAAACATTTTATCGAAATACTGGCTCTGTGTGCTTCTAGATATGATTATGTAGATGACGTATGCAAAAAATTCGATAAAAATATTCAACTATGCGGCTTTAAAATTCAGAACCGATGACACATTCTGATAAAGAGCCTTAATCCTGGAAAGTTAAGTTTTCACCAAAATAGTTGAATGATCAACAAAAACAAAATTTATTTTCAACCAAACAGATGAACTTTCAAACAAGAAGAAGAAATTCTTTATCAATAAGGTGAATTTAAAAAAAATACATTTTTAAACTGAAAATTGTAGTATAGACTTAAGTTTTCAGTTTAAAAAAATAATTTTCAGACAAAAAAAATTTCCAACAAAATAATTTAATTTTTAACCATAGAAATGAATTTTTAACCACAATAGATGAATTTTCAGACAAGAAAAATAATTTTCTGCCAAAAAACGATAAATTTTTAACCATTAGGAATAATTTTTAAGGAAAAGCGACAAATTTTTATTAAACTACATGAATATTCAACCAAATGATTGATTTTCATCAATATTTGAAAGTCATGAATACAATTCAAAATAGTGCTCCTTTCTATCATGACATTATTAATTTCTGTAATTTTTTTTAGTTTCTATGGATTTTATTAAAACCTCTTAAAGTTTCCAGAATTTACAAAATTTAACTTTCTTCTTTGAAGATTTTCTAACTTTCTGTACTTTGAAATAAAATGTATTTAGTGTTAGAAACTGTTCCTGCCTATTTAACACAAAAAACATTCATTCCATTTAAAAATCATCACGCTAGGCCTTTTTCAGCTAAAAAAATGGATTGCCTTGTCTTTTAGGCTTTTAATTCTAATTCATTTATTAAAAAGAGAATTGCATCTTTTTTGTAAAAAAATTGCTGCAATTTGTTATGAAGGTTGTACAAAGTGACGACAAATAGCATAACTTAATAACTGCTTTTTCATACAAGAATAATGTTCTTCATACTCAACTTACTGCCTTCGTTAGGTACGTTAATTTTATCTGTAATTAGTCTGTAATTGAACGTTAGATTGTAATTTTTTTAACTTTTCTTAAAGCATTGCTATATATGGATTTTTAACACTACTGACGTATATTATCGAAATAATAAATGGATGACCTATTAAAAATTAGAAATTTGGTCTTGTGGTTATTGACTTATATCGTAAAAAGGATGAAATAAAGTTCCAGGTTTTAAAACATTTTTTACTTCAACTTCAACTTTCAGTCGGAGCTTGGAAAATGAATCCCTCAATTTGAAATTTTACAAAAGCGATATTGTTAGAACTTGGACCTGAGTCTTGGGGGAATCGACTTCTAATCCTATTGTAAACCACTTCTTGAACAGCATTCAATGTTATAATTGCTCTCCCACTTAAAAACTCATTTCCATAGAGATAACCATCATTAGGATTAGGAGTAGCCATTATAATAAACAGTTTTCCAAAACGGTTTCTGAATATTTGGCCCACAGCAAAATTGTATTTGTCAGCATGCATGGCTTGTATATTTCGTCTTAGTGGTGGTTCAGCGAATGATTCTGTAAGAAATAATATATCGATTTTTATTATAGGACTAGTACTCTACTATCTAAAATAAAAGAAAAGAGAAGCAAGGACTATGTTTTAGATAATTCACGGAATTCACAGAGTTCAAGAAATTTACAGAATTCAAGGAATTTATAGAATTCAAGGAATTTGCAGAATTCAGGAAACTGAAGGAATGACATAAATTCCGTGAGTTCCTTGAATTCTGTAAATTCCGTGAATTCTGTAAATTCCTGGAATTCCTTGAGTTTCTTGAATTCCATAAAATCCTTGAATCCCGTGAAATCCAACAAATCCTTGAATTCCGTTAGTATTATATATAGTAATTCCAAGGACTTCAAAACAATTCAAGGAATTTAGATGCGTTCAAGGAATTTATACGAGGTCAAGGAATTTCGTAGATTTTAGGGAATTCAGATAATTCAGGGAATTCCGAGAAACATAGAAGATTTTAATAAAGTTAAAAGAATTTAGAAGAATTTGAAAGAGTTTAAGGTATTCCAAGCAATTCACAAGAATTAAAAAGATCACGTAGAATTCAATATGAGTTCAAAGAAATTAAGTGACATCAAAGGAATTCAAGTAAATGCAAAAGAATTCAAGTGAATACTAAGGACTCTTAAAAATCCCGAGTATCAAGTTTTTTGCAAATCAAATCACTTTTGGAATTTCATGACCGCCAATTTTGATCAGCCATTTTAAATATTCAAAATTGGATTTCGGGTTCGAAAACAGCGACCTCAAAACCGCACGGCTTATATAAGACCTTCACAATTTCTTAATGATGATTTATTTGGAATAATTTTATATATCTAAAATTTCAGAGTTCTGGGTACATGTAAGTAAGGATAGTAAATTTTTTTTCAACACATTATGGACAAAATTTCAGTTCAAGATAAAATAAGTCTTTTACAAATATTTATTACCGCATTTTTATCAACATATTTTCCAAAAATTTCGCATTCAATATTTACGTGTACCGATACTGTACTTCATGCTGAGTTTTGTTCCAAAAATGTTACTTCAGATCCTTTCGCTTCCTTCCAAAATTTGCCTCATTCATTCCTGGTCCTCCACTGACAAAGTATTAGCCTTATAAGCCAGACAAAAATTATAAGCAGAATTTCCAAATGTCGAAAGACAAATAGATTTTCAAAATTTAACGAAATTTGAATAAACTGACTTCAAAAATACACTACAGAACCGAAAAATAAAAGTTTATGATTGTGTATAGTGTTATGTACCCTGCTTATAAGCGATATAATAATAATAATACTCCCTATATAATCTTTATATATGTAGAATAATCGATACAATGTACACTTGTAATTGCGCATGTACCAACCCCTTTCGGGTTGGTTCTTCAGTCCCGTAAGTCTCGTTCAGTAGATCAGTCGCGCCTATCAACCCTTTTGTCAATCTTTAAATAAATATACAATAAAACTATACTATATCTGATTCCAAAGTGTTTAGAATCAGTGGCGATTCTGTAATCCATAATATTTTCTGACAATTCTGCCAGGATTGTGTCCACGATCTTTTAGAGAAGGAATCAAAAGGCTCAATCTTTGAAACGAACCTTGGAAAAAGAAACTGAAGAATTCTACGGAATTCAAGAAAAAAAAAGAAGAGACAAGATTCCAAGACGACGAGGAGAGTTCCACGGAACTCAAGGAGACTCCGGACCTACCTACGAGCGACCCGAAAACCGAAAAAAGTAAGATATTAAGAACTCAAAAGAAAGAAATTTTAAAAAAGAAAAGTATTATTTATTGTTTGGTAGTGTCTGAACCAAGTAGGGCACTATACTACGGAAAACAATTGAATAAGAAATTCTAAAAAGAAAATTGAAAAGAACGAGGCCCGCAAACAGGCGAAAGAGGCAACGGCCTATCTACAGAGCATCAACGGAGAAAGTAGCAGTCAACGCCCAGTCTTCAAGAGTCTACGGTCTCCAACTTGAAGGAAGAGCCAGCGCCCAGCGGGGGTTGGTCGGCGGCAAGACAACGACTGAGCAAAGAAAAAGGTGCAAAACAAAAAGAAAATTTTGTAAGTAAAGATGATTAATTTTAAGAAGTGCTAATTTTAAGATTAGAAACATTGTACGGGTTAATTGATTTGACAGAAAAATGTATAACATTAATGTTATCAATTTTCGTATGTTAACTATTAACCCTTAGGCTTGCGACGGTACACACGCTTATGGTGCTCCCTGGCCTCTGTGTTCCACAAAAAACAAAAATAAAATACTTTAAGTTTATCTGCACGTGGGTCTAGCCGTGTCAGATAATCTTATTGTTTAAACGAAAAAAAAACCTGTCACGTTAATCAACGTGAAGTTAAGCAAAGGATACTTAGAAAGAAAAACTAAAATCGCGAATTTACACCCGCTCAGGTTAATTAGGTACACACTACACAAAAAAACGGAAAATTAGGTAAAATTAGCCAAAGAGAAAATTTTTAGGCAAAATTTAGGCAATCTGAATTTCGAGTATTATACGATTTAAACTTGAAATAAAAAAACTGGCATTCGAAAATTATAGAGAGAAAACGACATTCTTTAATAGTGACACAGACTCTGACTCGACAGACATAATTGAAGAAATCAATAACCCCTTCCTTACAGCAGAAAATATGTCCCGCGCATCCTCCCCTAATAGATCCCAATCCCCTACACACATGACCACTGACGAATTGCTGAAATTGATATTGACGAGGATAAGTGGACTAGAGAATAATGTTAATCAAATTATAATTAATGTAAATGCCCTAACAGGGGAAAACGACAAACGAATGCTAGAGATACAGAAAATCAGTAGATTTAAAAGGAGAAATAGTAACGGATAGTCATGAGATTACTAGTGATGAATGCGAAAATGAGGCGAAAGAGAAAAAGAGAACTCAAACAGCAGAACCGCTAACAGCCCGCGCGCCGCACTTAATCAGTAACCCCGCGCCGTTCGACCCTTCAACCGTACCACCCACTAAAACACCTCATAATACAAATAACGGAGAGCAGGGTCAAGGTGGTATTGATTTTATTCCGGTTAAAGACATAATAAGAACTGTAGAGACCTCGAATGGGAACGACCATGCAGAAGTTAAGACTTTATTAAACCAACTAAACGCGCACGACTTCAGTTTGATAACCATAATTTGCTTTTGAACTACATTTTAACTGAAAGAATTATAGGTGATGCAAAAAGAGCAATTAGACACGTACGAATAAACAATTTCGAGGATTTATATGCAGCTTTAAAATCAAATCTCATTGTAACCACTTCAGTAGAATTATGCAGATCAAAATTAGAAAATGTGCGACAAGGATTCGAAACCGTACAAATTTATAGTCAACGCTTTAGAAGCGTTTACAATGAACTAACCTATGCCTTACAATCTGAACACAATTCAGGAAATGAAAGAAAGATTGCTTTGAAAATGGAAGGAAAGGCAGCTGTTAAAAAATATGTTATGAATCTACGCGATGAAATTTCGAGCCAAGTAAAGCCGATGAAACCCGAAAATCTAACTGAAGCCTTACAAGAAGCATTGGAGGCAGAAATATGGATTAAGGAGAAAATTAAAAATAGAATAATGAAACCAATTATGAATAAACCTACACCCCAGTTCTCACGATCACAAACGTCAACATGTATACCTAGACCTCAGACGAATACAACACCATTCTCATTTAAGACACCAAACCGAACTTCACCACTAGTTGATCGATCACAAATGAAATGTCATAAATGTGGAAAAATAGGACACTTCGCGGCCTAATGCTATGTTAAACCCCAAAATTGTCAGAATACGCAAAAGCCCAAACGACCACCTCAAACTGAAGTGAGAATGACAAAAGATATAGACTCTTCGGAGAACCAAGAAGAGGAAAATTGTTTAGAATATCAGGAAATGACACAAGAAGAAATTCAAGAACAGATAGATTACGAAGAGAATGCCGAATGTCAGCAATATCTGGACGATTGCAATCCATACAAGGAAGAAAAGCTGACGGGAGAAAATACAGATTATTAGTAGATTCTGGATCTTCACTTAATTTAATAAAGGAATCCGCTCTACCATTGAATCAACCGACGTATCAATTCATAAAAAACTTCGTAATGGGAAATGATAAACATCAATCGAACAGTACAACACATCTTAATTACTTAGGAAAGAATCACGTTTTCCATATAATTGATGATGACTTTCCCTTACCAGATGAAGGCATAATAGGTTCACCATTCCTCAATAAATTCGACAGATACTCATTAACTACAAATTATTTAATTTTAGAAAATAAAAAACTACCATTACATGATGACGGAGTGTACATCTCACAGAATTCAAGTGTAATTTGCAAGATTTAAACGAAAGAAAACAACCAGGACATCTGGATAGAAAATGAAGAAAAAATATCCGACGGAATTTATCGAATAAAAGATAATGATCTAATTTACCATTCTTTAATTGTAACATGAAACCCATAGAAGTACCAAAAACTATAAATTACGAAAAAATAATGGCTATTGAATCAAGGGATCAGATTTATAATGCTAAAAAGGAAAACAAAATAGGATCGGAAAGACTAATCGAACTATTAAAAATTTCAAAACTAGGTCACATTGAAAATCAAATCAGAGAGGAAATCAAAAAAAATAATAGTTAAATACAACGAAATATTTACTTTAGACACAGACCCACTACCATGCACAACATTAACTGAACACAAGATCACCATAAATTCAGGTAAGGTAATAAACCTTAGATTGCACAAATTACCCGAGAGACATAGAGAATTTGCTTTAGAAGAAACACAGAAACTATTAGATAAAGGAATAATAAGACATTCACAATCACCATTCAACTCACCATTATGGGTAGTCCCCAAAAAGGGAAATAAATTGAGATTGGTGGTGGACTATAGACAGGTAAATAAAGATACCGATCAGGACGCGTACCCCCTAACAATAATAGACGATATATTAGATCATTTAGGTCAAACTAAATTCTTCTCCGCGTTTGATATGAGTGCTGGTTTCCACCAGATTCCGATGGAAGAAAAATTAAAAAAATATACAGCTTTTTTTTCTTCACAAGGACACTTTGAATATGATAGGATGCCCTTTGGATTGAAGAATGCCCCAGCTACCTTCCAACGTATGATGGATAATGCGTTTAGATTACTTGTAGGCGAGAAATTCTTTATCTACATTGATGATATAGTAGTATTCGGTAAAACACTAGATGAACATAATAAGAACTTAATTGAAGTTTTTGAAAGAATTAAAAAATTAGGAACACGATTGGAACCATCTAAATATGAATACCTCAGACCAGAATTAGAATATTTAGGTCATTTAATAACAAAAAATGGAGTTAAACCCAACCCAGCAAAAAAAGAAGCTATAAGAAACTTTAAAACGCCAACTACAGTCAAAACAATACAATAATTTGTATGACTCGCTGGATACTATAGAAAGTTTATAAAAAACTTCTCCACCATAGCTAAACCTTTGACCAACTTAATACGAAAGGAAGTAATATTCGATTGGACACCTAGATGCCAAGAAAGCTTTGAAAAATTAAAAGAACTTTTATGCGATGCACCAGTGTTACGATTCCCAAATTTTAAAGAAGAATTTACACTTAGAACAGACGCTTCGAATCAAGGATTAGGAACTGTATTATTATAGAAAGGACATCCATCTTTATTTATTTCAAGAACATTAAATAAAGCAGAAGAGAACTATAGCACAACTGAAAAAGAATTATTAGCGATTGTTTTGGCTTGCGAAAGATTACGTCAATATCTATTAGGAACTAAGTTTAAAATACAAACCGATCATAAAGCCTTAGTCTGGTTGCATAATGTAAAAGACCCTAGTTGAAGATTACTTCGATGGAGATTAAGACTCGAAGAATATAAGTACGAAATAGTATATGTAAAAGGAAAAGAAAACAAAGCAGCTGATTGTCTTTCAAGACTGTTCCCACTTCAAGATCAAGAAAAAGTTAATGATTCAGATACCACGGTACCATCAGACAGTACTGATTCTGATACTGAAAGTAATAGTAAAGAACCCGCACTGAAAAAACCTGTGATTACCGAACAAAGAGTATTAGGAGATATGGAAAAGGTTAAAATTAAGGAACCATCAGAAAAAGGAGAAGAAGAAGAAAAGAAAGAAGAAGAAGAAGATAACCAACTATATAAAGGATTTTTAGAATGGAAAGAAACCCCAATAACGGACAATATAGTTAAAATTAAACCAAACGCTGAAGGCAAACTTTGGAAATGAATAAATAAAGCAGGCATGCTCGAGTATAATGAGGAAAATTGGATACGTTATTTAGGATTATTGATAACAGAATTCAGAGTTCGCTACTCGGCGAACATTTGGGGATTAAGTACTCGGCAAAATGCGAATATTCGGCACTCGGCAAGTAACGAATGTGTGGATCGGTCTTCAGCGAAATTCGGTATGTTTATCACACTTCTTGTCTTAAGACAAGTCCACCTCGAATTGTCTCCAAAACCCGTCTTAAACCTTATTCATAAAATCAAGGCTTACATCTCCGACTTCAAGCCTCGACCCTGGCCGCCAGCGAGACATGGCAGTCTTGATGACGAACTAAAACGAGCCAAGACGAACTAGAGACGAAACATTTTTACTCGGGATGTTTGAAATAGTTTCAGATAAGGGAGAGCATGAAAAACCAACTATAATTGCGTTTGTTTTGGAGCGGTTAAGAGAGAGTCCATTTGTTAGAGTCCACCGTACAACACGGTCGATGTCCTTCCGAATCCTCTGAAGTAGACTATCAAATGCAGTTATGGAGGCGGAGGGATGCAATTTGAAATCATCCGCATATTTATGATTAATTCCAGTATCGCAATTCATGGTCAAGGTCGAAAGTATAAATGTAAATAAGACAGGGGCCTCTCTCTTTACCTCTTCCTTAGCTGGCTGCCCTCATTTACTGTAAAATACCCGCCGAGACCATTTACTCAGATAAGATTCAAACCCTTCAATTACAATATATAAAAGACTGAGAAATCTGAGCTTTGATAATAACAGCATATAACTCACAGTATCAAAGGCCTTCAAGAAGTCAAAGAGGAAAACGACAGTGAAAATTTTGTCTACTCTTGCTTGTTGGGAATTACAAATTTTTTAGCGAAAATTAGAAAAATGTCGAATTCAACAACACTTTTCTAAGGTATACCGTAAAACAAAGATACAAACAATGTAAATCAATTAAATTATAACTTACTCTACTATCGGCGAGAAAATTGTAGGCATCTGGCTTTGAAGCTTAACAACTCAGCCAAAAAAATGCTAGCGTAATAAGTAAATAGTCATTTGAAAGCTCAAAGTATTCTACGTAAATGAGTAAAAAGTAAGGAATTTCGGAATCATTCAAGAAGAGTCACGTTTAGAGCATTATTTCTTATATAAGAGGAAATGGGAAAATTAAAAAAAAAATCATGAATATGAAGGAAACATTTATGAACAAATTGCAGTTAACAAATTTGAGAAATAATGAAAATTGTTTCTCCAAATTACAAAAACATACAACTGTACTATCTTTAGTTCCAATGAAGATATTAAAGTGACTTAAACTCCAAACGGTAACGCAAAGACTCTGTAATTATTTACAATCTCCAGGAAAGATGTGATTGATTTTTTTTCGTGAAACTCGTGGGGGTGCCTTTTTTGCGTTACAGTTTGGAGTTTGAATCGCCTTAATATCTTCATCAGAACTAAAGATAGTACAGTTATACATTTTTGTAATTTTGAGCAATAATTTTTATTATTCAGTATTAATTTTTAAATTAAACAAGAAAAATAATGGAAAAATTACTTGGTTAAAAGTTCACAATTCACAAAGATTTCCAAAATTTCACGATGATTCATTATAATAAATTTAAAGGAAGTTTTTCGGGTTTCAATCGTGTGCAAAACTACGAATCTTGCGACGTTTCGTGAACATTGCATTTCACTTCTTCAGGGCTGACCTGAAACTGAAATTTCAGGTTATGTTGTTCTTATATATATTCTCTACGATGCCTGTGATTGGCCAAAACGCCCCATCGTGGGGACTGATTCTGGCCAATTGCGTTCTGACCAATCACAGGCATCGTATAGAATATATATAAGATATAAGCCCTGCAGAAGTGAACTGCAATGTTCACGAAACGTCGGCAAGATTCGTAGTTTTTCACACGATTGAAACCCGAAAAACTTACTTTAAATTTATTTCAAAAGTTTTCAGGAAATTTCTATGATTTTAAGGATTTCCAAAATATTTCTTAAAAAAAGATTTTAAAGATTAGAAAAGGTTTCAAAGATTTCAAAAGATTTCAGAAGATTTTAAAGATATCAAGGAAATTCAGAAAGAGTTTAAAAGATGGTGAAGATTTCAGAAAGATTTCACAGATTTCAAAAGGTTTCTAAGATTCCAAAAGATTTCGAAGATTTCAAAAGATCTCAGAAGATTTGAAAGGAATTCACAAAGATTTCCAAGATTTCAAACATTTCAGAAAGACTTCAAAGATTCCAAGAGGTTTTCAATAGTTTTAAGATTTAACAAGATTTCAATGATTTCACAACGATTTCAAATGATTTAAAAAAATTTCAGAAAGATTTTGCAGATATCAAAATTTCACAAATATTTCAAGGATTCCAACAGGTTTAAAAGATTTCAAAATATTTCAGATGATTTCAAATATATTCATAAAGATTTCAGAAAGATTTCCCAATATTTTCAAAATTTCAAAGATTTCAGAAAGATTTTATGTCATTTCACAACGATTTGTAAATATTTTCAAAATTGTATCGCAAAAGATGTCACATAAATTCACAAAAATTTTAGAAGGTCTTAAAGAAACTCAAAACGATTTCAGAAGGTCGTAAATCATTTCACAAAGATTTAAAAAGATTTTATAGCAAAAGATTTCTCAAAGATTCATAAAAATTGTAATGATTTTACAAAGATTTAAATTAATTTCAGAAGATTTCCCAATTGTTGACAAAAATTTCAATGATTATCGTTTAAAAAGTTAAGGACATATTATCTAACATTAACGATAACCACAAAATTTCATTTCTGTAAGAAATTCTTTTTAAAACATTAATAAATCAGTTTGAAAATTATTATAGAATTTAGTATCTATCGAAAAGTTGTTTCAAAATAGAAAAAATAGTGATTATCGTATTAAAAAGACAACGTTATCGTTAATGTTACGTAATATGTCCTCAACTTTTTTAACGATAATCACCAGTTCATTTTTCTATATTCTAAAAAATCTTTTTATTACTTATTAAACTTTGTAGTAATTTCAAACCGATTCAACTTGTTTAAAAAATGAACAGAATGCTAGCAAGCCTCACATCACCTTCAACATTCAGAGTTTTTATTTTTCCATGTGAGGTAAATACAAAAAAATTATTGTATACACCTAGAATAAGTTATACCTTACTCAATCTGCATTGTTTGTACCTTTATTTTACAGTACGGCTCGAAAAAGACTCAAATTTAGGTGAAAACATTTCGACAACAAAATTTTTGCGATACAAATTTTTGAAGATAAAAAATGGTATAGGCCTCAATAAAATCTATTAAAATTCTTATTTTTCATAACTTTATTCGCGTTATAATATCAAACTTTTCTATTTTTGACGTGTTCCATGTTTATAACTTTTCTAAATATACTATATATAGTCCTACATAATTTTGTTTACCAAGAAATTATTTTTCAACTATTAAATTAGAAAATATCTCAACTACGCGAATTAGTAATTTTTTACTAAACTTTGGTTACTCACTTTTCACTAATCAAATCAGTAAAATTTTACAAGTGATTACTTTCCGGATCACAAAAGAGTGACCGAAGACGACCTCAAAAAACAAAGGCGTCAAATAATAGATGAGAACCTAATCCTTAGAAGAACCATCAACCGAATAAGATCTGAGGTTGAGACTGCATTCCGCCAACGACAACAGGGCGCGCAGGCCAAAAAAGGATCAAGTGAACGTCGGAAATGAATAGATACGTGATCAGATGTCACTCTCGGGGAACGGGTCGGAGGGACCCGTCATGGTCGAACAACATCGTTTCTTCGTGGAGCTTCATCCGGAGATAGCCCATGAAGTGACCGAACAACATCTTGCTTATCAGTTAAGATCTCCGAGGAAGTTGTTCCCTTCAATCCACCCTGTTTGACATCGGACGAGAATTTCGAAATGTTTCACAATTTATAAGCGGCACTTTTAGTTGTTCAGATAATTATACTTTTCTTCTTCAGTTCAGAACAAATGCCCTGGGTAAACCATGATTGAGAAACCAAGATACAGAGACTAATCGTATAATTCGATAATTTGAAGGGAAAAAAACAATAGCTTGATAGGTACTATAAAACAGATAATCAGCGTACATAGTTGGCGTTTACAGCAATATAGTAGATCATTCCGAAAATTAAAACAAAAGAAAAATTTATTAATAATGCACCCGTCCTTCTATGGACAGTTGAATAATAATAATATTTATCGCTCATGTTCGCAAATTTAAGATATATTGGTTGAGGATGTCGATGAATGCATTTTCGCCAACGCTTGTAAAATCTAAGGTAAGATTAGCTCTCACATGCATTAAATTAAAGTGATTACACATCACGAAAACTGGTGAGTTGAAACCGATAGCAGTATATGTGGGATTATTCAATAGAAATTTACATCCCGCCTAGCCTAAGATCTCTGATGATCTTCAATAAAAAGTAACAGCACGCGAAAACTCTTTGCTCCGAAAAAGTAAACCAATTAAATATTTCGCATAGTTCTTGATAGTCTACTCTGCGTACTGGATATCTTCCATTCATCTTGAGAGCTAGGAATTTCAAAAACCTTTTTTGAATTGACTCCAATCCATTCCCATATTTCTTAAACGTATAGTTCTATACTTGGGCTGCATATTCAAGTCTAGATCGTACATACGCATCAAATATTTTTGTCATCGTTTTTACATTAGTTAAGTTCTTGCAAGTTCTGATGACGAAGCCGAGCGCTCTGGCCGCAGATGCAACGATAAGATGTACATGATCAGTAAAATAAAGACGAGAGTAAAAAATAACACCCAGATGACAGATTCGCTCAACTCTGTCTACTACTATGTCGCCAATTTGGCAATTAAAAATTATCATTGACTTGCGTCTGTGAAAGGCCTTACATTTAGTGGGTTTTATCGGCAGCTTATTAATCTCGCACCAACTCACTAATCTGTCTAAATCTTTCTGAAGAGCTATTGCATCTTCTATGTGTCGTACAACCCTGAAAATCTTTATGTCATCAGCAAAGATTAATATATAAGATGCTATTCGCTCTTCTACGTCGTTTATATGTATAAACAATAAATATAGGGGACCCAAGGGATGATCATTGAGGTACACCCAACAAAGGAGTACCGGTCTTATATTTAATGTTTCTGTATTGAACCCTATGTTCTATGTCAGATACGTAATTAATTAGCAGTGTCACAGGATTTGTCGGTAAGTTTGTCGATAGGTGCTTATTTTTTTTTTATTGCATGATCCATTTTATCGAAGGCTTTATGGTTTCAGTGAATCAGGTTAGGTTCGTTATACATGAACGTTTAGGATACTAATTATATGTAGGTGGGTTCTTGGTCAAGTAGTTTATCGAGCCTTGTTATCATTCTTTTAATGATCGTTAGTAATTGAATCGATCCACCAACAATTGAATAGTATTGATTCTTCTGAATAGGGGCAGTGTTATTGTTTGATATCGATTGCTCAGATACCGATCCATGATGAAACTTTTCCACATTTATCAAGTGGATGACTGAACTAAGGTTAAGTATTTTACGCGAATGAAGTTTTAATGTTAATTAAAAATTGCAATTGTTTATTAACATTTTTCAGTCGCGTTGGGACTCGAAAGTATCAGAATTGTAGAAAAGCTAAGAAGTGGCATGAGTCTTCAGGCGCGGTGTTTGTCTTGTGACTCTCCTCAACCCACCGGCCTTATCAGCAATGGAAAATGACTTTCAATTGAGCCTCCGGATAGTATAAGTACACGTAAAATACTTCGCCGAAGAGTCGGGAGCCCCTTGGTCGCTTGGATTTAAACGATTTTCACGTATCCCCCACTCTCAGGCGAAACATTTTACATGTGTTTATACCATCCGGAAGTTCAATTGCTCATCCTCACAAGACCCACCGCACCGAAACAACATATGATGAACAAAATTTCACTTTTTTGTACACGTCAAGATTGAATTTAAATATTTCAAACATATTTCGACAAATATTTCGGCTCCTAATCGAATACGAATTTGCAAAAAAAATTATTACAGTTTGAACTGGTTCAAACATGTATTACAAAAATTCTAACAAATTAAAAAATGTTAGTTTCTTCCTACACCTATAGATTGAATTCAAATATTTTAAAAATATTTTGGCAAAAATGACAGTTCATATTGTAATAGGGATTTGTAGAAAAATTAATCATTACAGCTTGCACTGCATTTTTTTTCTAACATAGGTATGTTACATAAATGATAACATATGTGAGAACAAATTTCAGTGAAATGGAATTTATTGGTACATGTAAAGATGGAATTGAAATCTTTTAAACATATTTTGGCAAAAATTGTGCGAAAGATTCACAATGATAGTAACACATGTTTCACCTATTTCAAAGTGAAATGTAAATTATTGAATATAATCGATATCTGGATGTACGATATTTTAATGTATGATTTATTTGGCAGTTTAGAATATTCTACTTACGAACTGAATCCAGGGACATCATAAAGGTGAGAAGCACATTGAAAATTAAAATCTCCATGTTCTTCGATTGATAGAACTGCTTTCGAAAGAACTTCCAGAGCCGCACCTGCCAAGATTTTGCATACGTGTCGTACTTGCTTATATACTTGTCATTATCACACTATTGACAAAAATTACTATCTACATTCAGGTGGGGAAATGGTGCGAAAGAAATAACCTGTTTTGTCAAATGAATGTTTCTCGCTGTGAAATAGAAAATCATTATTTACTATCCCTGGAAATGTGAAGAGTAGGCCAGATTTGAATGTGACAATCGTAAACGAGCGACATTAAACAAGCATTTTCACAATAACTGCGCCTTACATTATTCGTTTGTAAATTTTTTGGGTCAAAATTTTTTTTCAGAATTTAAAAACTGTTCACCGGGTTCGTAATTTACTATTATGATTGTTACAACATTTTGAAACAATATTATGAGAAATTAAGTATGGGCCTATAATTATTTCTCTAAATTGAATTTCTTATCATTTTCTCATGACTCAAGGAATATCAATGAATTTTGTAGGATTTCCAAAGATTGCAAGAGATTCCAAAGATGTTCGCAAGATTTCAGGCATTTCATAGAAACTCTAATTATTTCAAAGGATTCACCGGATTTTGTAAAGATTTAAAAGATATCAAGCTGTATTAAGATTTCAAAGAATTTCAAGAGATTCAGAATTTGTAAGATTATTTTCAGGTATTTCTAGGCATTTCATAAGATTTAAATGATCTGATTGAGTAATTTTAGGTGAGAAAGATTTGTGCAATTATAATCGAGAAACCTTTAATAAGAATTAAGTTAATTTGGAGATTGACTATTTCTATTCCTTTGATATCATATGCATTTATTTAAATTGCATTATTCAAATTATTCAAAAAGTAATTTCAATTCTCAAAATCAAAACTTTTTCACTGTCAACGAAAAATTCCGTTTCGGTAAATTGAAAAAAGGTCGTGGCTAGTCACTAATTACAACATTTTGAAAATTGAAAAAAAGAACGTTCTGGTTTTAACCACACAAAAAAATTAATTGAATTTTGAACAAAAAAGATAGTATTGAAAGCGAAAGGATTAATTTTGAAAAATTCATCAAAGTAGTAGAAATTTCAATTAAAGAAAAGAATTTTCGTGCAGAAAGATGAATTTAAAAAGTGAAAAATTCAACTGAAGATTCCTCAATTCAGTTGAAAATTCATTTTTTAGTTAAAATTTAAACTGTTTGGTGAAAAATTTATATACTTTGCTAAAAAGTTGGTCTTTTTGGTCAAAAATTATTAATTTTTTGTTTGAAAATTCTACCGTTTGGTAAAAATTAATTTTCTTAGTTGAAGATTCATCATTTTAGTTGAAAATTCGTTTTTAACTGAAAATTTAACTATTTCATTTTTGTTTGAAAATTTATCTTTTTTGACAGAAAGATAAAAGTAGGCCATAAGAAAAATGTCACTTTCGTTTTCTAAAAATATGATGTTTTCATAAATGTGGTGTTTATACACGAAAATGTGTTATCGTCGAAACTGAATTACGTTGCATCAAGAGAATATGTAACAAACGGTTTCCGTTTGAATATTTTTTTTTAATGGAATAAATAAATAATAAAATACAAAATGATACATTAAATGTAAAATATTTTCATTAAATAAATGTAATATTTATTATTTTGTGTTTTACAACATAAGAGCTTTTTAATTTTTCATATTCGGGAATTGTATAAATCGAAAATTTTCCTGTGTCCGCATTTCTATTTACGGAATCATTATATATTTCGAATATTTTCTTTTTCGGAAGTTTTATTAAATTAATTATTTAATTAATAATTTTATGGGACGATTGAAAAATCCCGAAAAATAAAATTCCGCGCCTGTAAAATTCCCGAGAAAGAAAATAATTAAAACAAAAAATTTCAGAAATTATATATATTATTTATTATTAAATATTTTGATCAAAGAAAATGTTTCTAATGCTCAATTTATTTTTTTAGATTATCTTTCAAATATAAAGCAACACAATTTTTTTTAATTTCTCAATTCAACCTTTTTTTTTTAATGTGCACAGTAGTTTTTTATTAAATTATTGCTCTTGTGACAAACATCTTGTTCTTGTATTGTTCTTCTGCATTGAGAAATATTCTTTAAATTCTTGTTATTTAAAATTTAAACAAATTTAAACAAAAAACAATTTCTTTGAACCAAAGACTTTTGATTCAATGAATTTTGTTTGTATCTAAAAAAATACATTTCAAAGTACTATAGAAATCTTTGAACTAAGAAGAATGTGTATGTTGTAATTCAAGATTTTTTCCTATCAGCCGTTATAAATATTTTTAGTTTTTTCATATTTTTTTAGTTTTCACTTTATTCTAAACCCGATAATATTTTTAAAAAATGTTGTTATTCCATAAAATTTACAACTTATTTCTCAATAAATATGTTATACTTTCTATAGATAACAATAACTTGTTCAGCCTCTAATTGGTATTCTTTTTTAAATCAAAACTACATGACTATATGGTGAGGTTAAAATTTAGAAAATTATTTTGAGAAGTTCGAGTTTATTTATTGTTGAGTTTTTTTTTTAAGATTATATAAATATAATTTTCCTAGGTTTGCTGAGAACATTTTGACAGATTTTTGAAAATCTCAGATATTTCGAAAACGTATCTAGAAAATTTCGAATAAATTATTATTATTTTACAGAATTTTGCAGCATTTTAGGAAAAATTTGATTCAGTTTAGAACTTGTCGTTTAAGCTGACTCCGATTATTCCTAAAATTATCTTAAAATCTTCCCGATTATTTATTGACAATTTTGGCATTCTTATCAAATTTTTAATCATTTTTGAAATTTTTTCAAAAATTCTAAGCATTTTTTAAAATAATACGAATTCTTCCTAATTGAAAAATATTTCAACCACAAAATAATTGCCTCGGATATTTTTTTGAGAATTTAAATAATGTTTTGAAATTAATTGAAATGTTTTAAACATTCTCCTAAAAAATTAATTTTTTCAAATCGAAAATGCATCATTCTAGTTGAAAATTATTTTTTTTATGCTAGAAAATTCATGGTTTTCATTGAAAATACATCTATTCTCTTTTCAGCTGAAAATGGAACTGTTACAATTTTACTTGAAAATTAATCGCTTTTTGTTGGAAATTCGACTTTTTTGTTAGAAAATTAATCATCTTGGTTAAACATTCATTAACTTGTTTTAACTTGTTTTTCGAAAGAAAATTCTTTCTTTATTTTTATCTTTATTTTTTTTAGTCTTATTCTTTATTTTCTTTATCATATTATTTTTTTCATAAAAAGAAATCAAAATTTCTCTGCTTCAATACCCATTTATTTAAGTTTAAAATAATTTAAATAATTTAACTAACTATAATTATTACATTAACATATAAATAATATATGTATATTATATATTATTACATTAATTATCATAATTACAATTATTATCATCAAATCTGAATTACCTTGTATCAAGAGAATACCGAACAAATGGTTTCTATATTGAATTTTTTTTGTAATGGATAAATATTAAAATGTAAAATAATACATAAAATAAAAATATGTTTATCAAATAAATGTATTTGTTTTATTCATTATTTTTTTGTTTTATCATTTAACAATTTTTTAACTGTTCAGATTCGGAAACTTTATAATTTGCTGGCGGCAATTTTATTTCTGAAATTTTCTTTTATCGGGAATTTGCAAATTTGGTAATATCCTAACCTTTTTGGTATTTTATTATTCTAGAATTTTAAATTGTCGGCAATTTTTTAACTTCGTGAATTTTATATATATATATATAAACGTTTATTTTTTAGCCTGCTGGCCTTAAAAAATTGACTTGCTTACACTTCCATTTTTTACAGAATTTTCTTACAACTAACCCTTAAAACTAACATCCTTCCACACCTTATATCTAACGCCGCTCGCTCTTATCGCATTGCCTTCCTCGCTTCGCCTCGCCTCGCTCGCATGTCCCTACTTTCTTGCTTGCCTCGCATTACCAAACTCTGCCTCCGCGACTAATACCTAATACTTATCTACTATTTACAATATTTACAATTACTTATATTTACTTCCTCCTCTATTTACAATCTTTCCTTCTCCATTCCTCTTCCTCCTTCCTTCTCTTCTTCTCCATCTTACCCAATACTCCCTTCACCCATGCTACTGCCCTTTTGTCCCCCCTTTCATGCATCAATACCTCCATGCTTATCCCACTCCTTTCCACCTCCACGCACTCCTCCAACCAGTGCTCCACTCTTGCCTCCCCCTTCCCACATAGTTCACACATCATCTTTTCCCTAGCGAGCCAGAACCTATTGAAACCCTCCATGCACCCACATCTCATCCTCGCTATAAGCTCCTGACTTCCTTTCTCTCCTTTCTCACACAAATATTGCGCTCTCGCCTTTGGCATAATCCACACATAGTTCCCATTAAACCTTGTCTCTCTTATTCTCTCTTCCCCTGCTGTCTTCTCTCTCTCCATGCTGTTTTTCTTAACCAACTCATATACATTCCTTCCTTCCTCATGCATCCTTCTCAATTCATCCATATGCAGTCCATTCGTTCTAAAATACCTTTCTCTTTCAACCTCCATCTTCCCTCCCCCTCTCCTGTTCTCCTTCTCCCACCAACACTCCCTAACCAGCTTACTTCCCCCCTCTTCCAAAAATTTCTCCTCATATTTACACGCTCGACTCCCCGCTAGAATCCCTACACTCGTTCTCCCCGTCTCCCTCCTGACAATATAATTAGGCGTGTTCCTTGCCAACCCCAGTGTCCACTTTACATACCTCTCCTGTATCCTATTTACCTCTTCGCTTTCCTTCCACCCCCACACCTCTACTCCATACAATAGCACACTCATCACTAGTGAGTCAAACAATTTCATTCTCCTTCCAAAATCATCTGCGAATAACTTCTTTCCCAACCCCCACACCTGCCTCATGACCACATTTGCCCTCCTCACTCTCTCTTTTATGTGACCATCCACTCCGCCATTCCTCCGAAACAAGAAGCCCAGGTACACAAACTCTTTCACCGCCTGCACCGTCTTTTCCTTCCACTTCCACTCCCCTTCCTTATCCCTTCCACCTCCTTTTCTGAAAACCATAACCTTGGACTTTTCCGCATTCAGTTCTAACCTGTTCTTATCCAGGTATCTTCTCAACCTCTTCATCATTTCCTTTAAGGCCTCCTCGCTTTTTGCCAACAACACTATGTCATCTGCATACGCTAGCGACCAAATTCTAACCCCTCCTATCCTGACTCCTCCTACCACTCCGGCCTCCAGCTTACTTTCCATATCCGCAATTAAAATCGCAAAAAGCGTCGGGCTAAGCGGACACCCTTGTCTTAACCCCCTATCCATCCAGAATCCCTCCGAAATCCCCTGTCCTCCTCTTACCTTATCTTTGGTTTCTTCATATATCTCCCTTACCCTCTCGATCAGGCCTCTCTCCACTCCCCTCTCCTGCATCGCCTCCCACAACCTCCCCCTATCCACCGACGGAAACGCGCCTTTTAGATCCACAAAAAACGCGTACACTCTCGATCCCTTCTTCGCTAATTCTCTATCCACCACGTGCTGCAGAACGTAGATATTGTCGATAGTACTCCTACCTGCCCTAAAGCCCGCCTGCGTCTCTGGCAATATTCCTTTCCCCTCGACATCCTTCCGCAGCCTCTCCGCTACTACCATCGCGTATACTTTATACGCCGTATTCATTAGCGTAATCCCCCTATAATTTTCCTGCCTATCCCTCTCTCCTTTCTTATACAGAGGCACTATTAATCCTTCTCTCCACCCTCGTGGGAATCCCTCCCCCCTCCATACTTTCTTCACTACCTCCTTCAGCCTCTCCCTAACCTCCTGTGTACTAAACAGCCATGCTTCGTTCTCTAGCCCATCCAGCCCTGCTGATTTTGACCTTTTTAACTTCCTTATCTGTTTCTCTATCTCCTCGTCATTCAACTCCTCCATCTCTGCCTCCCCCGTTCTTCTACTCCCATCATCTCTCTTCCTTGAATCTGAGCCCTGAAATGATTCTTTAAAAAGCTCCCTCCACTCCTCACTCCCTATCTTGTCGCTTATCCCTACTCTACGCTTCCTAAACCTATTTATTATCTTCCAGGCGTCCCCTTCTGTCTTAACATTTCCTAACTCCTCCTCCATCTCTTTCTCCTTTTCCTGTTCTTTCTTCTTACACATCAATCTAAACCCCTTCCTCATTTCTACGTACTCCTCCCTTTTCGCAGTACCCTCTTTCCACTTCTTATACTTCCTCTTCACCTTTCTTTTCATCTTTTTACATTCCCTATCCCACCACGGCTTCACCATTCCTTTCTTCTTCTTTTTGAATACCTTCTTTTGCACGCACCCTTTCACTTTCTCTTTTAAATCCTCCCATATCTCTTCCATCGTCTCCCCTTCGAAGCGTACCTTCCCTAACTGCTCCTTATATTTCTCTATCGCCTCCCTCGTCCAGCTAACCCTCTCCCCCGTCGACACTTCTTCCCCACCTTGCCTTCCGCCGTTCTCACCCCTTATCCACAACCCTAATGGCTGATGGTCTGATTCTACCCTCCCTTCTACTGCGAATCTCTCCATCTCCTCCCACCCTTGCATATTCATAACTACATAATCTATTACCGATACCCCCACCTTACCTACGTATGTGTATTCTCCCTCTTCGTCCCCAGTTGCCGTACCATTTGCCACCGCCCAGCCTCTATCCTCCATCCAGTCCCTTAGAATCTCCCCCTCCTTATTTATTAACCTATCCTTTGAGTTCCTTTCGAAGCTCTCCCCTTCCCTGTAAAGGCCCCCTTCCCTCCCCATCCTCGCGTTAAAGTCCCCACCCAGTACCACCATACCCTCTTCTCTTTCACCTAACAGGTCTTCCACCCTTTCTTTAATTCTTTCCATCCCATCCTTATTGTACACTGTCACAAACTTACACATTACCCCAACTATCTTTACTTTCCTCATTTGCACTCCCTCCCCCTCTACCTCTCCGTGAGCTTCTTCCTCTAATCCATCTCTAATCCCCGTTATAATTCCCCCACTAGCCCTTCCTTTCTTCTTCACTCTGACCGCCTCCTGGAGTTTCCACCTATACCCCCTTGGCAGCTTTGGCTCTATTCTATCCCATTCCTTTCTTTCCACCCACGTCTCTACCAGTCCTACCACATCAAATTCCTGGATATACCTCCAGAACTCCTCATCCTTCTTCTTTACCCCTGCTACGTTCCAGTAAAGCACCTTCAAAACTCCTCTACCCTGCATTACCCCCACCCCCCTACTTCCTACGAAACAAATTCCCCTGCACTTCCTTCAACACCTCTTTCTCCTCGTCCCACACCCACATTTTCTCGTCTATTTTTATTTTCCGATATCCTACCTTCGCCGATCTCCCTTCACTCCTCTCCCTCCTAGCCCTGTCGTACAGCATTCTCTGTACATCCCTTTCCTTTCTCGTCAAATCGTGATCGATGAAAACTTCCTTATCCTTTATCCTATTTTTATTTCTCATTACCCCCAATTTTTCTTCCCAGCTCTCCAACTCCACAACCGCCACTTCTTTCTCCTTTCTCCCCTCCAACTTAACTTTCCCTACCCTGCCTTTATTCCACCCTATGCTCTGTAGCAGCGCTTCCACGCCCTCCCTTTCTTCCCCGCTCTTCATCTTCAACCCTCTTATCACAATATTATTTCTCCTGTCTGCCTTCTCCTTTCTCTCCATTCTCAACTCCATTGCCCTTATCCTTTCCCTATCCGCCCTCTCCTCCTTTTCATTCCTACGCTCTCCCACTTTCTCTTCTATCATATTCCCTACCCTCTCCCAAATACCTTTAATCTCGCCCCCGCTACCCCCGACTCCTATTTCCATTTCCGTCCTGCCCTCCACCTTCTCAAGCCTTTTTTCCGTCCTTTCTTTCCACGCCCTAATCTCCTCTTCCATCTGTTTTATTTTAACTTCTTTTTCTTTTCTTTCCCTTTCTAACCCATCTACTCTCTCTCTCAGCTCTTTCACCTCCTTTTCCCATTTCTCATCTCTGATTCGCAGGTCTTCCATCTGCTCCTTGGTCCCCCTTACGTCCTCCCTCAGCCCCCTGATCTCGCCTAACAACATTCCGAGAGCCTCCTTTTCCAACATCCCCTCCATTTTTTTGGGGGGTGACCTCGGTGTTATCCCGTTTTTTTTAAACGGGCTCTCGACCTCGCTTTTCTCCGGACTCTCTTGGCTGTCTCTCTTCCTTTTCAAGAGATCCTCCCCGTCACTTGCGCTTGACGCTCTCTCCCTTACCTTTTCGCTTCCTTCGTTGCCACCGTCCCGATTTCTCCCTCTCCCCGACGCACCGCTCGACACCGGGCGACGCGTTGTTGGCCGTCGTGGCTTGTGGAAAATTCCCTCCCCGTCGGTTTCACTACCAGCACTGCCAGTACTCTCGCTGCCCACCTCCTGCTCTACCGCCGGTAAATGGGATCTATCCATGCAGTACCTGCCGCAACCGACAGATGTCTCTGCAAAATGTTGGCGTCTTTCGCCGCCAAATTTTCCTTTTTTTTCCCCCCTTTTTTTTCAATTCCTCAGTCCCTGCAGACACCCCTTTCTCTCCTTTAGCATCCCCTAACTTTTCGAGAACCACCCTTGAACCCTCGAAAGCCCAGGACTCCTGACCACGAACTCCCCCGATTACTTGCCAACCTAACCTCACTTTCCCTATCCAGCTAGATACCACCTCCCACCCACGCTGAAACTCACTTTTTATCTCCCCAATTCACCCCACACAACCCTACTCACCTCCTCGGCTTCCACCCTCACACTCCACTCACACCTTCCACACAAATTCCGTAAAATTCTCTCTCCACCTGTCACTAAACACGTTCTCACTTCCGCCACCAACATGCAAGTCCTCGTGAATTTTATATTTTTTATATTTTATTTTTCGAGAATATTTTTAGTTTTATTAATTAATGATTAATTCTATGGGACGACTGAAAAATCCGAAAAAATAAACTTCATTAAATATTCTGATGAAAACAAAAATTAAAGGTTTAATATATTTTTTTAAATTATTGTTTATATTCAAAATAATAATCATTTCTAAAAAATGTCTTAATGCAAGTTTTTTTTTTTAAATGGGCATAGTAGTTTTTTCAGGTTATTACTCTTGTAATCAAAATCTTGTTCTTGTATTGTTCTTTTGCATTGAGAAATATATTTTTTTAAGTTGCTGATATTTAAAGTTCAAAAAAAAATTCAAAAACATAGATTTAACATATAAAAATTCTCATTGCAACAAGCCCCCATTTCTTTGAAGCAAAGACTGTTAATTTAATTTAATTTAATTTTTTTTTTTTTTTTTTTTTTTGATAAAAAAAAGAAAAAAAATGTTATTCACCCAAAAAAATAGCTACAATTTTTCATTGATCATTTTTTGATGAATTGAAAATTCACAATTTTCATTCAAAATTGATATTTAAAATTTCGAATTGATCTTTTATAGTGGAAAATTGAACGATTAAACGAACTTACCTAAGTGAAGTTCTATCGTAATTGTATGAAGCGCCTCCTCCGAAGATCACCAAACGTAGTACCTGCTCTCATGCTCTTAACGCCACAATATTTAAAGTAAGGAACTAAAAAATTTCCTAGTTCCCTATCTATATTTCATGTTCCGGGGACCCCGGTTCATGATCTTTATTCTTTTAAAGTGCTGCCGAACGATCTCTATAGGGGTTAACCACTGTTAACTTTGGGAATCTGACAGGGTGGGACTGATCTTCGGAGGAGGCGCTTCATACAATTACGATAGAACTTCACTTAGGTAAGTTCGTTTAATCGTTCAATTGTATTTCGCGCCTCCTCTCTCAGATCACCAAACGTAGATGTTTAAAGAAGAGTGATGGCAGCTAGTTTTTTGAGTGATATTAATGTAACACTTGTGATTACAGAATTAAATAATAAACGAAAGGAATAAAAAGTCTTATATTTACTTATTTTTTTGAGTTTAAGATTGCTTTTGCAAAAACGGAACGATCTTCTTCTAGCCTACGGTCATAGAACCTGGCGAAGGTTTGCGAAGATGCCGTCCATCCCGCTGTCTTCCTAATTAGGTCAATGTTGACCCCACTTCTTTTGGCAGCGGATGTTGAGGCATGGCGTGTGCTGTAGGCCGTGAACTTTGATGTATCTATACCGCTTTCTTGGAGGACCTGTTGGATCCAGCGGCTTAACGATTGTGTTGTGATTGCCTTATGGGGTTTATTCCACGAGATGAAAAGGCTCCGTGTATTTTCTCGTATACTGCGCGTTCGATCAAGGTATGTTCCCAGAGCTGATGCTACGCAGATCGATGGATCTTCTTGATAAAATGGGAGAACCAGGTTTGGTTGTACCTTTCCTGGACCGGAGGTTTTCAGTTGTGCTGGTATCTTTATTTCAATCCTGTTTTCCGATTTTTCGATGTTACCTATATCGATTGCTGTCAGAGTTTGGATTCTGTGTCCCGTTGTAAGAGAGAGTAGCGTAGCAAGTTTACTTGATAATTTCTGCAAAGAAATCTCTTCATTTGGGCTCCATTGCGACAGAAATTCCAGAACCGTTTTGGGGTCCCAGGTTGTGTCGTATTTTGGACGAGATGGCCGAGATTTAGCAACCCCCTTACAGAATCTCTTCACATCTTGGTTCTCTCCTATTTCAGATCCTAAAATTAGGGCCACTGCTGACCTCAGAGAGTTAACTGAGCCGTAGGAAGCTCCCTTCTCAACTTCATTGGTGAGAAATCTCAAAACATCCGGAATGCTGGCTGTATGAGGTGGAGTGTCGGTAAGATGACAAAAATGCCACCATTTTTTCAATGAAAACTCATATTGTCTTAAGGAGGATTCAGCCAATGATGCGATACTGATCTTGATAGTATCTGCTGTCATTCCCTTCAGAGAGAATGCTTGCTCGATAATATTCCTCCCACCAGGGAAAGTTGGGACCAGAGTGGATGAGGTTCCCTGTTAGAAGAAGAAAGTAGGCTTTTACTCGGTTTGAATAACATGGGAGATGACTCCAACATTGCTCTAAATCGAGGGAACCACGCTTGAGATGGCCAGTTCGGAACCAGAATTATTCCCCTTGCGCGGTCGTTCTGGATTTTCTTGAGTACTTTTGGTATTAACGCAAAGGGAGGGAACGCGTAGAAAAAAAATTGACACCAGTCGAGGGTAAATGCGTCTATCGCGAACGATCCTGGGTCTTTCTTCCAGGAGACGTACTTCCGACACTTGTAGTTGGTTCGGCTAGCAAAGAGATCAACTTCAGGGTAACCAAAACCAACACATAATTTGCTGAAGGCCTTACGAGATAGACTATACTCAGTTTCTACTTCCAGCCTTCTTGATTCATGATCTGCGACTATATTTTCTGATGACTTAATGTAAGATGCAAAAATGATAATGTTGCGCTGTTCGCACCATTTCCAAATCTCTTTTGCAGTATTACTGAGAGTCTCGAATCGGATTCCTCCCATTCGATTGATATAAGCAATTGCTGTAGTGTTATCTATTCGTAAAAGTACGTCGCAGTATCGCAGGTCTCTTGCAAAACACTTTAGCCCGAAAAACGCAGCCAAAAGTTCTAATTGATTGATGGGATATTGTCGTTCTTGTGAACTCCAAAAACCATGGGTTCTCTCATTTCCGCAGCAGGCTCCCCAGCCTGATAATGACGCGTCAGAAAAAATTTCTAGAACGAATTTATGACTTTTGATAGGATTATACACCGATTTGATGTTACTGCTCCACCAAGCAAGATCTTTCGTTACATCGGACGATATTACCATGTGTGCTTCATAGTTGCCATTGCTTTTTTCCAGAGCTAAAAATTTTTCTCGTTCTAGGCTTTTCATGAAAACCCAGCCATATTTAGTTGCAAGGCATATGGACCCAAGAGTTCCCACTAGGGATGCAAAGTCACGGATCTTGCACCGGGTGTTAACCTTAAAACTGTGGAGGAGATTAAGAGTTTTAGACCTTTTATCTTCGGGTAACTCGATTATCATATCAATTGAATCCAAAATGAACCCCAAAAATTTTTGTTTTTGTGCTGGGACCAAACTACTTTTTTCCCTATTTAAGATAAATCCCAGATATTCCAGCAAGTGGATTGTTTCCCGTAAATTTTCCAGGCATTCTTCCCTAGTGAACCCAAGTAAGAGGAAGGCATCTATGTAGATAACAGAAGAGTAACCTTGTTCTCTTAACCGAGTTATAACGGGTTTCATTATCTTGGTGAAGACATATGGAGCCGTGTTAAACCCAAAGGGTAAACAGTTAAATTCGAATAATGTACTTTCAAACGTAAATCTTAAATATTTTTTACTGGATTCTGCTATTGGAATGTGGTAATATCCTTCTTTAAGGTCGAGTGTCACCATGTAGCAATTTTTTTGTATCAGATCACGAGCTAATCTAATGTCCTCTATTTTAAAATGTTCAGTATCTATAAATTCGTTTAGTTTTTTAAGATTTAAAATGAATCTACTAGATCCATCTGGTTTGGGTGTGAGAAATATGCTAGAAAGAAATTGACCCTCGCATTCTTCGCATTTTTGGATGGCGCCTTTGTCTAAAAGTTCTTTAATATGGTTAGTTAATTGTGATTTTTCACTTTTTGACCAGCGTGGTTCCCCTGGTGCCGAATATTGAATTGGGCGACGAGCAAAAGGAATGACGTAGCCTTCTACCCATGATAGAATAGTTTTGTCATTCGTCAGTTTTTCCCATACTGGAACGAACTGTTTCAGTCGTCCAGATCGCACACTTACCGTCTTTGTTAATGACGCCTCCCATAATACTTGGTTTAATACTACGTAAACGTTGTTTACATACCAACTAGTTTGCAATATAAGGAATTTTGCATGTTTGTTTTTTATCTTTCCTTGTTGCCGATTAACGAAATTTATCGTAAGGACGCTTGGTCTAAGGCCTGAAACAAAAATTTTGTGCTGTTGGAAAAGTGAGGTTACACTTACGTTTCCTGTAAAATCGACTAAATTCTTTTTCCTGCTTCTCTAGTTTTCGTCTCAATCGTTTTAGCTCTTTCATGACACTTTCGTGTTTCTCCGGCTCGGAGCTTCGACGCTTGCTTTTCATTTTTTCAATTAAATAAATTTTCACTCAAAAAACAACGTGGATTTCTTTGACCACAAAGAAAAGGAATGACGATCATGAACCGGAGTCCCCGGAACATGAAATATAGATAGGGAACTAGGAAATTTTTTAGTTCCTTACTTTAAATATTGTGGCGTTAGGAGCATGAGAGCAGGTACTACGTTTGGTGATCTGAGAGAGGAGGCGCGAAATACAATTCCTCATTTCGTGTGGAAATTTAATCTTCTTGGTTAAAATATCATCCTTTTTGGTCAAAAATGTAAATGTTTTGGTAAAAATAATTCTTTTTTGGTTGAGGATTCAAATATTTTGTTAAGAATTTATTTTGTTTTGTTTGAGGATTCATAATTTGAATTCAAAATTGAACTATTTTATTGAAAATTAATTTTGTTGTTGAAAATCCATATTTTCGGGTTAAAAATTATTTTTATCTTATTTTATTTATTTTTATTCAAATTCTTCTTTATGGGTGAAGTGATAATCTTATTTATTATAAATTTATCCCTTATGCTTGAATGAAACTGGTTGAAAATTCTTTTTTTTTCTTGAAAATTAATTTTTTTAATGAAAATTTAGCGAATCCATTTTTAGTTGAAAACGTTTCTTTTTTTCGATTTAAATACTACTATTTGGTGAGAAATTCTTTTATTTTGTTTAAAATTCGTCTTTTTGTCCAAAATTCTACTGTTTTGTTGAAAATTCAAGCTTTTGGATGGCAAATTCATCTTTTATGGCCGAAAAGTAACCTTTATTGGTTAAATTTTTTTTTTTTTTTTTGAAAAGGAACATTCCAAAAAGTGATTACTTTATCTGATAAGAACTTTAAATATTGCGTATTTCAAGTAAAAACTGAATTTGTAAACCAAAAATACGAATTTTTAAGAAAAAAGTTCATTTTCAACAAAATAGTTCATTTTTATACCAAAAATATTAATTATCAACCAAGAAAATGAAGAAGTGACTATGCTTAATTACACAGATTATGTCAGACATATAAAAAAGTATAGAAAATTTACTTTCAATATTTGAACACAGATTTTTGTTGATTCAGCGTTATCCATACAAAGTCTTCAATTTAATTATGTCTCAATCATATTTTTTACAGAAAATAAGGAAATTATTATATTAGACATTAAAATTTAATTTAAAATAAAATAATTCAACGTGCTTTATTTACAACAAAAAAATACATCTGTTCAACTGCAACTTGAATAGTTACATTTTCTGTTAAAAAATTAAGTCTTAAACAAATAAAAAAACATATTTTAACAAGATAATTAAACTTTCAACCAAAGAGATGAATTTTCTACCAACTTTTTTCGGAAGGGTTTAATTTTCAACTGAGAAAGATTTTTCTACCAAAAGATTTTTTTCAGGTAAAACAACAATTTAATTAATTTACTACCAAAAAGGACGAATTTTCAGCAAGATAATTTTCAAAGATTTGTCAGTCAAGAATAAAATGTCTTCAAGCAAATTGTTGAATTTTCATGCCAGACAAATTTTCTACAAAACAGTCGAATTTTAATCTAAAACTATGAATTTTCAACCAAGAAATAAATTTTCGACCAAATAATTTAATTTTCAACAAAAAAACTTAATTTTCGACCAAACTGTACAACTTTCAAGTGAAAGTATTTTTTTTCATCAGATACTATTACAACTTGATGGTATGGAAAATTTTACTTGATTTTCTTCTTTCGCGATTAAGACGATTGACGAAAAACAAACATAAATTTCTTAATTAAAAACAAATTTTATTTATCACTACTTATTGTATGAAGAAGTCGATTTGTGCACACAATTAGATCATTATTTTTCAAATTTCAAACATTTTGTTATATAATTTTTTTAAATGTTTTCAGCCATATCTAATTAAATGCAATTTAGTTACTTACTTCCCAAAAAAACTAAATTGCATATGTAAAAAATTATGATAATTTCCACAAAATATACCAACACTTATATTTTTATTGCTCAAAATTGAAGAATTTTTAACGGAAAATCTACAAAATTAAATATATCTCAATACTTATTCGTTAAAATTGAAGAATTTTCAATCGTCAATCTTTAAAATTGAACTGTTAAAGAGAAAAACATTCAAAATTACATAACTTTGAGATAAAAATCTTGAAAATTGAATAATTTTCAATTCCATATTTTATACATTTAAGAATTTTCAATCGTTACTTTTCAAAATTGTAGAATTTTAAATCTTAAATCATTAAAGTGGAAGATTTTCTACAAAAATATGAATCTTCTTCCAAAAAGACTAATCATCAACCAAAAAAGATAAACACTCAGCAAAAATTCAATTCAAATTCCCGATCAAATAAATGAATTTTATACAAAATAAAATGAATTTAAAAAAAAAGATTTTAAACCAATTAGTTAAATTTTCATCAAAAAAATATGAATTTTCAACTAAAAATATAAATTTCTCCAAGAAGAACAATGTTCTACCAAAATTAATGATTTTTTAACAAACTGGATGAATTTTGAAGTCGAAAAGAAGATTTATCTACAAAACAGTTAATTTTTAAATCTGAAAATAAGCTTTTTGAATAAAAATTAATTTTTATTTAAGAAATTAAACATCTACCAAGAATATCAATTTTCCAGCAGAAAAGAAAAATTTTCAACAAAATAGTTGAATTTTCTACCAAAATATCTAATACTTAAACCAAAGAGGCTTCTAATTTCAAATCGAAAACAGTTTTATTGATACAAAAAGAAGAATTTTCAAGAAAATAGTCGAATTTTCAACCAAATAGTGGAATTTTCAAAAATGAAAGGTACATTTTTAACTAAATATTAAAAATTTTGAACAAAAAGATGAATTTTTCATCAAGAAGAATAATTTTCTACCAAATAGTTAAATTTTCAAATAGTTGACTTTTCAATGAAAACGATAGATTTTCAACAAAAAAGTAAATTTTCTACAAAACAGTTTAATTTTCTACCAAATTGTTGAATTTTCAAGCTGAAACATGCATTTAAAAAAATATATACATATGAATTCTCAACAAAAATCCTAATTTTGAACCAAAAAATTTAATATTCCATCTAATATTAATTTTTACTAAAACAGACAAATTTTCAACAAAAGTTGAATCGTTTGCCAAAATATTTTACAATTAAAGCAAGAAGGATTTTAATTTGAAATAAAAAACACTTGAATTCATCAAAAAAGGCGAATTTTCAACAAAATATTTGAATTTTCTACCAAAATATTTAATATTTAAACCAAAGAAGCTTTTAATTTCAAATCGAAAACTGTTTAATTGGTACAAAAAGAAGAATTTTCAACAAAATAGTCGAATTTTCAAAAATGAAAGATACATTTTTAACTAAATATTGAAAATTTTAAACAAAATGAAGAATTTTTCACCAAGAAGAAGAATTTTCTACCAAACAGGAAAATTTAAAAAAAAAATCATGAATTTTCAACAAAATTGTTGAATTTTTATGTTAAAAAGAAGAATTATCTACAACACAGTGTAATTTTTTATCATAAAATATGTTTTTTTTCTAACAAAAAAGTTGATTTTCCATGAAATCGTTAATTTTTCAAATAGTTGAATTTTCAATCAAAAAGATACATTTTCAACAAAAAAAGTTAATTTTCAACAAAACAGTCTAATTTTCTACCAAATAGTGGAATTTTCACAAATGAAAGATAAATTTTTAACTAAATATTTAAAATTTTAAACAAAAAAATAAATTTTTCACCAAGAAGAATAATTTTCTACCAAATAGTTAAATTTAAAAAAAAAACATGAGTTTTCAACAATATTGTTGAATTTTTATATTCAAAAGAAGAATTATCTGCAAAAAAGTTTGATTTTCAATCAGAAAATATATTTTTAACCAAAAAATTTAATATTCCATCTAATATTAATTTTTAATAAAACAAAAAAAATTTTCAAGAAAATAGTTGAAATTTCTACCAAAATATTTAATATTTAAACCAAAGAAGCTTTTAATTTCAAATCGAAAACTGTTTAATTGGTACAAAAAGAAGAATTTTCAACAAAATAGTCGAATTTTCAAAAATGAAAGATACATTTTTAACTAAATATTGAAAATTTTAAACAAAAAGAAGAATTTTTCACCAAGAAGAAGAATTGTCTACCAAACAGTTCAATTTTCAAAAAAAAAAAAATCATGAATTTTCAACAAAATTGTTGAATTTTTATGTTAAAAAGAAGAATTATCTACAAAACAGTTTAATTTTTAATGAGAAAATATGTTTTTTTTTAACAAAAAAGTAAATTTTCCATCAAATAGGTCAATTTTCAAATAGTTGAATTTTCAATCAAAAAGATAAATTTTCAACAAAAAAGTACATTTTCAACAAAACAGTTTAATTTTCTACCAAATTGTTAAATTTTCAAGCCAAAACATGCTTTTTTTACGAAAAAATATGAATTCTCAACCAAAATTTTCATTTTCAACCAAAAAATTTAATATTCCATCTAATTGTAATTTTTACTAAAACAGACAAATTTTCAAAAAAGTAGTTGAATTTTTTGCTAAAATATTGTATATTTAAACCAAGAAGGATTTTAATTTGAAATAAAAAAACACTGGAATTCCTAAAAAAAGACGAATTTTCAACCAAAAATAGTTGATTTCTCTACCACAGGAGATTTTGAGGATTGCTATTAAAAAGAGAAAAAAATCCCATCCCTATAATAAATAAATTATGAAATAAACATAAATAAATTATATTAATACAATTTTTGGGAATAAAATTATTTTTTTCTAATTTAAAACAAAAATTTTAAATAAGAAAAATTTGGTTTTAAAGCTAAGATTTTTGAAGGAAAATGACCCTTAACATTAAATTTTAATTCTGAAATAGTAAAGTGTTAAAAGCTTCCATTTCATATTAAAGAATAAAAAATGTCCTAACTAAAATTTTGTCAGGCTTCAATGATAAAAATTTTTAATTCAAAACAGTCCCACTTTGAGTGCTTTAATTTCAAGATCAGGTTTGATTAATTAAATGATAAACATTTCTGTTTCAATGACCGTGAAAAAGTTATATGAACCCGGAAAAATTTGGAAATATAGAGCACATATCACCTCGAAAAACATGAGGTTTTACGAGCTTCTGCTTCTGAATGGGAAAACAAGAACTGTCTACAAACTTATCTATTCAACCTTACTATATTCACGTTCAAAAAATAATCTTTTTGAAATGTGTGTGTGTGTGTGCGTGTTTAACAATTTTCAAATTATTTTGGAATTTTTGTAAAACTTCTAAATATTTTTAAAAATAATTCAAATCTTTCCAGAAATGTTTGAAAAATATTTGGAAACTAAAAAAGATGACATAAAATTTTCCAGATTCTTTTTTGAGAATTTTGGAAATCTTTTCAATTGTTTCAGAAGCTTTTGCAATATTTGTTTAAATAATTTTTTTGTAATAAAAAGCCACTTCAAATTTTCCCAGGAATCTTAAGAAAATTTTTGTAATGTCTTGAAATCCTTCAAAATTCTTAAAAAGATCGGAAAAATATTCAAAAATCTTCATTTTGTTTTCGAATTTTCGAAATCTTTTCAATTTTTTTAAAATTTTTGTAAATCTTCCAAGTATTTTTAAAAACGATTAAAATTATTCCTAAAATTGTTTTAAAATATTTCAAAACTAAAAAAAATTGCCTTAAAATTTTCTAGATTATTTTTTGAGAATTTGAAAAATCTTTCAAAATGTTGTGAAATTTTTTTAAATATTCGTTCCGAAAATTCGGGAACTTCGTTTCAATTTTCCTAGGGATCTGACAAAAATTTTAATTCTCTTGAAATCTTTCAAAGATCGTGAAAAATGTCTAAATTATTTGTATGATTCGAACTTTTTCTAACATTTGTAAAAAATATTTCAAAACAAAAAAATGGCCTCAAACATTCCCAAATTATTTTTTAATAATTCAAAAAATATTTTGAAATGTTTTTAAATCTTATTAAATATTCTCTTTAAATTAATTTTTAAAAATAAAAAATCATCACTAGTTGAAAATTTAACTATTTGGTCGAAAACTAAATTTTGTTTGTTGAAAATTCATATTTGTGTCTTAAAAATTATGATTTTTTGTGAAAAAATCGCTTTTCGACATTGAAAATGATTAGTTTTCAATAAAAATTCAACAATTTAATTCTTTGGTTAAAAATTGATTTCTTTAAGACTACAAATTCAACTATTCATTTGAAAAATCTTCTTTTTTCATTAAAAATTAAAGTTCTTGGTTGAAGATTCAACTCTTTGGTCGAAAACTAAATTTTGTTTGTTGAAAATTCATATTTTCGTGTTAAAAATTATGATATTTTGTGAAAAAATCGCTTTTCTAGATTGAAAATGATTAGTTTTCAATAAAAATTTAACTATCGAATTCTTTGGTTAAAAAGTGATTTCTTTAAGACTACAAATTCAACTATTCAATTGAAAAATCTTCTTTTTTGATTAGAAATTAAAGTTCTTTGTTTGAAGATTCAACTATTTGGTTAAAAATTAAAGAATTTTGCTGAAAATTTGTCCTTTTTTATAGAAAATAAATTAAATAAATTTTTTGGGTAAAAATGCAACTGTTTTGTTGAGAATTAATCTGTTTTCGTTGAGAATTCAACTGTTTTGTTAGAAATTGGTATTTTTTGGTTAAATTCAATAGCGTTTTATTTCAAATTAAAATATTTTTTGGTTCAAATATCAACTGTGGTATTTTTTATTGAACATTCATCAACCTACTTAAAAATTTTTTTCTTGTTGAAAATTAAACTACTTAGCTTAAAAATTCCTTTCTGGGGGGTAAAAATTAATTTTTGTAATTGAAAATTCAACTATTTGGCTGAAAATCATTGTTGTTGTTGAAATGTCACATTTTTGGGTTGAGAGTCCAATTTTCAATTAGAGAAAGGCCTAATAATGTTAACAAACATTATTGTTTAAACAGTTTATTATTATTGTTAATAATATGGTCTTTGTATAATGATAGAAATTGCGGTTTTTTCTGAAATTTTTTACTATTTGTCTATTTTTCACTTGAAGCGACTTAATAATTATTTGAGTTGAGCAAAAATAACTGTTCAAACAAATTATTATTGTTAATAACTATCTCCATCTATATTAATGCCAGATAGTTGCGGTTTTTTCTGAAATTGTTAACTTTTTGCCCACTTTTCACTTAGTGAGGTAATAATTAATGCATGTTAATGAAAATAGTTGTTTAAACAATTTATTATTGTTTATGACTATTTTCTCTTAGATAAGTGCTAGAAAGTTGCGGGTTTTTCCGAAATATTTAACCTTTTTAGTTATGAACAAATGATAAATAAACATTGGAGAGAAAAATATTTTGAACAATCTCTTTCTTTTTCGTGAATATATTTTGCTGGAGGTGAACTGATATCAAAATATGTTCAATTCTAAATATTTATTTTGCGCTATGCAATAAACTTCTTGTTCCAATTTAAAAAAATCTTTTATAAGTTATTATTATTTTTTCAACATTGGGAAAGGATCAAAAATAACTTACTTAAAAAGTAAAATACTATTTGAAAAATGATTCTTGTTGAGGTTCACTTATGATTTGTTCATAACTAAAAAGTCAAAGCAAAACTGAAGATTACAGAAAAAAAGCAATTTTAACTTGCATTATTTATTTCTCCAGTTAGTAGAAATGGATCAAAAGTTTAACATTTTAGAAGAAACCGCAACTATATTGCATTAATAAAGAAGAAGATAGGTATAAACAATAATAGTTTTTTCAAATAATTATTTTTGCTAAATTTAATTAATTATTAACTCACCCTATGTGAAAAGTAGACAAATAGTTCTAAATTTCAGAAAAAACTGCAACTTTATAGCGTTATTCAAATTGAATAATATTAATAATAAATTGTGTAAACAAATAATTTTGTTAACTTTAATTAATCATTTACCTCACTCTAATTGAAAATTGGACAAAAAATGTAAAATTTTGGAAAAAACTGTAATTTTCTAGCATCATTCTAAGAGAATATTATTAACAATAATAATAAATTGTTTAAACAAATATTTTTGTTAACATTAGTGAACCTCTCTCAAATTGAAAATTGGAAAAAAGTGGAATTTTTTTTAAAAGCTGCTACTTTCTATCGCCATTCTAAAAAAAAAATTGCTAAAAACAATAATAAATTGTTTAAACAATTTATGTCAACATCTGATTATCAGTATGAGGTAGTATTTTATGTATTAGAAACAATTTGCATTTTAAAGAATGCAAAAAAATCGTAATTAGTGCGAAAAACTCGAAAAGCCAATGTTTTCACTTATGGGTTTTTTTTGGGACTCTGTTAAACAGACTTATAGAGATGATATTCAAAAAGTAATATTTTATTTGTATTCTATGGCTAATTTTGAAGAGAAATGTCGAGTTTCAACTCGATTCAGCTAATATTGAGGATTCTGAATAAAATTTACAAAAACATCTTTTTTTCTTATGGGAAATACGTGTTAAACTTCATGGGGCTTGCGCCACCTCTAAATATAATTTTTTTTAGACAAAAAAAAATGGATTTGTTTTTGTGTGGATTCGAACAAATTTCTTGTCGTTATTCATAAAAATTCGAAAAAAAATTTTTGGAGCATCCTAATTGTGAACACTATAATTGACAAATATAAATAAAGTGGAAAGTTTCGCCTTATTAAATGCAATTTGGAAAGTTCTTCTGAATCACTGAGTTACATACTGATGAGGCCTTACGTCATCTTAAATAGAATTACACTCCGCGCTCCCTTATACGACATTCCCCTATACGTCCGCTCCATTATACGACCAGTTGCCGCTCCCCTATACGACGGAAAAGTCGTTCTCCACCATCCCCACTCTTCCGCTCAAAGCTCGCGCGGGAAGCAAATAGTCTCGCGCGTGAATATGATATAGTCAGCTGTCAGTGACGCAGGATTCAACGCGCATGCGCACGACCACGTGAGATTGTTGGTATTGCAAGTGGAAGGGTTCCCCTTGCGCCGTCGTATAAGGGAACGTTTTCGGTCCCGAGCTCGTCGTATAAGGGAGCGCGGAGTGTACTATCAATTTGAGTAATTTATTATACAATATGCATAATTAATACATCCATCCTACTTCATTTATTAACGCTATTACATTTGTTTGGCGATATTTCCGGAAATATTGTCCCTTTCTCGTATTGCTCACGGATTCGGAGATGCTACTAGAAAACTACAATTTTAATCTTTTTTTAGCAAATTTGTTATGGCTATAGGCGTTCAGACCCACAGATTCCGATATTTTTACTTTTAAATCGCTAAAACCCTAAGTCACCTGAGCGAGCGCAAACTGCAGCCAAGAAATATGTCTTGAGAGCATTCAACGTTTTGAAGACAAATCCGAAACAAAATATCTTTACATCGGCGGTCGAATAATCTTGGATTCAAATGGGTAGAAGGGTTTTGAAATGAGACAACTTATGACTAGAGAAATTAAGATTTATTGAACAGCTTAATTTTTACAAGCTCCCGCATTTGCCTGCAACTGCATACAATTGTGCTTCAGTGCAACCCAACCGGAAAAACCCACTTGTGGCAAAAACCGCCAGGAGGAGCCAAATCCTTTACAAACTATTCAGCAGGTGTCTGTAAGAAAACAAAAATGAAATTTCATTATTTCAACCATTAACAGATACGTAACACAGACCAAACAAAATTTAGCCGACCGTCTAACTCAGAAACAAGAATATACTTTCCCGAAGGTCTTTGGTGCGCTGCATTCGAATCCGAGGTCCAAATTTCTCAATTGGTTCTTTTTTTCGAGATATCCTAACCTGAATGTGCCAAAATCGTGATTTTTCGACATATTTGAGGTTATGTTACACGGAGAGGCAAATTTCTTTGATGGATCTATTAATGGGTTTTTAAAGTACTAAACTTTCTCTTTGAAAAGCACTTAGATTTTTGCGGATATCTTTTTTCGTCTTTAAGAAATCGTATGTTGAAATTAAGTAGTTTGACTAATTTCTCGATTTTTGAATATACGTACTTTCAATATATTTAACCATAGGCTTAAATTTTTTTACTGTATATTTTTGATGGTACAGCTCTTAGCCGAACCCAGAGTCACGAAACGGGGACGTGGCGGTGTTGACTCCATGTTTTTATTTAATTTTTTTTTTTCCTAAGTGTTTTATGATAAAAAAGTTATAAGTTTAGGTCTACTTTTTTTTGTGAAATCGATCTCGCTTTAATTTAAATAATCGTTTAAGAGTCTTTCGTCTAGGATTAACTGAAACACCGTTTCTCTTTAGAGACCAGCAATAGTCTGCCATCATTGATACATCCTACCTACCTTGATAATGACGTTCCTGTCTCTTGAAGTCCTGGTGAAAATTTGTCATTGAAATCATTTCTTGTTTTCTAATTGAGATTACTTCCCACAAAATGTAGGTGCATTCAGTGAAGAGATGGGTGAGAATTTTTCGCCAGGACTTCAAGGGACAGGAACGTCATTATCAAGGTAGGTGGGATGTATCAAGAAACGATGTTTCAGTTAATCATATGAGAAAGACACGTCCTCGTTCCGTGACTCTAGGTTCGGCTGAGAGCGGTACCATAAAAAAATTTAATCTCATGGTTCAATAGATTGATAGTACGTATATTCCAAAATCGAGGAATAAGTCCAACTACTTAATTTCAACATACAATTTCTCCAAGACGAAAAAAAGATATACGGACAAATCTAAGTTCGTTTTAAAGAGAAAGTTGAGTACTTTGATACCCAATCAATAGATACATCAAAGAAACTTACCTTTCGGTGTAATAAAACCATATTAATGGGGACTTGCATGTTGGTGGCGGAAGTGAGAACGTGTTTAGTGACAGGTGGTGAGAGAATTCTACGGAATTTGTGTGGAAGGTGTGAGTGGAGTGTGAGGGTGGAAGCCGAGGAGGTGAGTAGGGTTGTGTGGGGTGAATTGGGGAGATAAAAAGTGAGTTTCAGTGTGGGTGTGAGGTGGGATTTAGTTGGATAGGGAAAGTGAGGTTAGGTTGGCAAGTAATCGGAGGAGTTCGTGGTCAGGAGTCTTGGGCTTTCGAGGGGTCAAGGGTGGTTCTCGCAGATTTAGGGGATGTTAAGGGAGAGAAAGGGGGGTCTGCAGGGACTGTGAAGAATTGAAGAAAAAAAAGGGAAATAAAAGAAAAATTTGGCGGAGAAAGACGCCAACATTCTGCAGAGACATCTGTCGGATGCGAAGATACTGCATGGAGAGGTCTCAGTTACCGGCGGCAGAGCGGGAGGTGAGCAACGAGAGTACTGGCAGTGTTGGTAGTGAAAAAAGCGGGATAACACGTAGGTCCTCCCCCCCCCCCCCAAATGCAGGGGATGTTGGAAAAGGAGACTTTCGGGATGTTGTTAGGCGTGATCAGGGGGCTGAGGGAGGACGTAAGGGGGACCAAGGAGTAGATGGAAGGCATGAGGGAGGACTTGAGAATCAGAGATGAGAAATGGGAAAAGGAGGTGAAAGAGCTGAGAGAGAGAGAGTAGATGGGTCAGAGAGGGAAAGAAAAGAAAAAGAAGTTAAAATAAAACAGATGGAAGAGGAGATTAGGGTGTGGAAAGAAAGGTAGGAAAAAAGGCTTGAGAAGGTGGAGGGCAGGACGGAAATGGAAATAGGAGACGGGGGTAGCGGGGGCGAGATTAAAGGTATTTGGGAGAGGGTAGGGAATATGATAGACGAGAAAGTGGGAGAGCGTAGTAATGAAAAGGAGGAGAGGGCGGATAGGGAAAGGATAAGGGCAATGGAGTTGAGAATGGAGAGAAAGGAGAAGGCAGACATGAGAAATAATATTGTGATAAGAGAGTTGAAGATAAAGAGCGGGGAAGAAAGGTAGGGCGTGGATGCGCTGCTACAGAGCATAGGGTGGAATAAAGGCAGGGTGGGGAAAGTTAAGTTGGAGGGGAGAAAGGAGAAAGAAACAAAAGTTGGGGGTAATGCGAAATAAAGATAGGATAAAGGATACGGAAGTTTTCATCGATCACGATTTGACAAGAAAGGAAAGGGATTCAGCTCATCAAAAACCTTCGGAAAAGTATATTCTGGTTTCCGGGTTAGATGGTCGGCTACATTTTGTCGGCCTAAAACTACTAAGTAAATTATTCTACACTATTGGTGCAAAACATATATGTAAAATTTTTTCATTACACCCTAAAAATTGACATTGTTCCACAAAAAGTAAATCTGAATATTTTAAAAAAAGGAAAATATTAAGACGTGGTTTCATGTGTGAGAAATGTTATGTTTAATCATTCGTGGATGAAAACTATTTTTTAGAGCCCCAAAGTAATCCTCATTTAAACAATCGGGACCCTTAAGGCACAGACCTATAATATCTTTGTTTTAGATTTTATTCTAAGCTTTTACATTACCTCCGTCACGATGAAGCAAATGCACTGCGACCCACATCCTGTTCCAATATGTTGCAATATGCACAAGTCGCCATCTTCTGTCCCGAGGTGCAGAAGGAAATTCTGTTAAACGCATCAGCTTATCATCCTGTTGAGGTAGAATCTCCCTGTTTCCTTTATTTGAATTGAAAAAATCATTAGTTTAGAACTACTAGGTACTTCACTACGTGTAAAATAGTTACTTATGATACAAGCGAGTGAAACATTCCTTACTTATAAAAAAGAAACTAGTTGTTCTGGGTAGAGTTTCCTTAAATTTAAAAAAAAATTATATTGTAGTATTTTAATTACCTCGTACATGAAAGCCGTTAGGGTGATACATCTTCCACGTGCCACCTGCTATTCCAACCACTCTAGTTTCTTCTCCCTCTGGCCGATGCATTTCATCTTTTTCGATGTAGTAGAATTGTGGTATTACATAACTTTCTGTGAAAAATTATAGTTACTAGTTATTATAACGATACAAAATTCCTTCACTCAGAACCAATCAATAGTACTAATAATTGATCAAGAAATAAAATTATGTTTTTTTCTGATTCCCAAAAATTGTTTCTTAGTTTAACAAAGTTATGTAACATTAAGAATGATTTCATAGAATCCATACAGGTTTTCTTATGTTACAATATTTGTACCCCCATGTCCCATGTGAAAAAAATGATACACATTTACAAATGGTACTTCGAAAAAAAAGTTTGACTCTAATTACAGTAATACGTTAATAATTTTGAAAGCTTCAATTTGGATATTTTCATTTGCGAGCCTTTGGTATTTAATCTTTTATTTTCGAATTGAATTTCCGCAAAGTAATTTTTAATTGGTCAAAGTTTTCTTTTCTAAAATTGATGTCACTTAGTGTAATACATCTATCAATTAAGCCTTTAATTAATCCAATTTTCTGACTAAATTGATGGTGAGAATAGTAATTAAAATATTGGCCGGACCATGACGGTTTTTTAAACCAATTAGTAATTAAATTTGCATTTTTATTTTTTGTGATAGACAGATCTAAAAAATTTAGAGTATTATTGTTTTATGTTTCAAAAGTAAACTGTAGAGAGTCTTGTATACTATTGAATGTGTTAAATTAGTTCTTGGATTTTAGCTTTAGGAACAATAGTAAAAATATCGTCCACAATCTACTCGTCTAGATATTGGAAATTGGATTAATTCCCAAAGGAGGTTAGTCCATATAAAGGAACAACGTACCTTTTTAAAAAGGTGAAAATTCTTTGATTCGAGCCACATACAAAATTGTACGAATAATTATAATTTAGATAATTCACATTATAAAACCTTTGTTAAAGTACAAAATCTCAAATTTACTTATCAGAAGAAAATTCTTAATTGTGAAATTAGTAATATAATCGACAACATGGAAGAATTAGCTAATTACTCCAATTATTTAAAATATAGACTTGACAGAAAAATTACAGAAAACTCGATTGTTAACTTTTTTCAATCACAAGAATGTAGTCTACAAAAGTTAAAATTTCAACAAAGGGAAGCTCAAATAAAAAAATTTAATTTATTAAATGATAGATTTTCAGACGAAAAAAAATAGACACAGAGACTTAAGAGTTAATAAGTGGTTTAAAAATTGATCTAATATGACAATTCCTGATGAAACAGCTGAAACCTTAGCATTGGGTACTAAATTTGAGATTTCTTATAACTCTAACAACATTCCTACTAATAATATCATTGCTAATATAGAAGATTGCAGTAAAAACATTAAAGATGATGATACAAAATCAAATGTTCGAAAAATAGTTACAGATTTAATCTCGAATCATAAAAAAATCAATAAATTAAAAAATTCCAATCAAATTTCAGATATTGATACAAAATAAAAAAATGACCACAAGGATGTTATCTTTGTAAAAGCAGACAAAGGTAATATCTTAGTGGCTGCAAATTCATAAGACTACAAATCAACTATTGAAAATCTTTTGCAGAATAATACTTTATATAAAAAAGTTAATACTAGTTAGTTCCGTCTATAGAAGAAAAATGTAATGGTATTATTTCTAGATGGGAGAAAAAAAGATGCATAAATGAAAATTTAGCTTAAAAATTAAAAAACCATGGTTGTGTGACAGCAAAAGCATATGCCCTCCCCAAAGTTCACAAACCAGAATTAAAATGGAGATTAATTGTCTCTACTACTGGTTCTCCAACTTACAATTTAGCAAAATTCTTATCTAATCTCCTGAAGCCAGTATCTGGAAAATTTTCAAAATGCGCTCACTTTTTGAATTTTTATCAAAAATGGCTGGTTAGCGAACTTGACCTTTAGTTTAGGAGACTAAAAAAAAGAGTATACCAGAGGCCAATCCAATCGGTCAATTCTTTCGAAAGTCATCGTGCTCACAGACAGACATACCTAAAAACATACATACGTACATCCATACATGCAGACAGACCCATTCCTCAAATCCTGTTTTTTGGGTTCAGGGGGTCTCAAAACGTGGATATTTGACAAAAACCGGAGGGGTCCAATTTTACACAAATCTAATACCTTCTCTGGATGAGAATGTAAACAACAATTTTTTTATTATGCACTTCATTACAACTTGTGTTGTTTGTCCATAAATTTAATTTGTTTATATTCAATGTTATTTTTTACGATATGAACCAAAAATATGCATCCTAGCGTAAAGTGGTTCTAAGAAAATTTGTGAATGTAATTTAGGCGAAAAATTTTCATATATAAAATGTTAGTGTATCGTGTATCGTTTTTCCAAAAAGCTCATTTTTTTATTTCAAATGTATTTTTATAACAAAGGACCCCGCACGAAAGCAATGGAAAAAATCAGTCCGTCAAATTGGCTGAAACTTTCACTTTGCCACTACTTTTTTTTCGTAGGGCAGTGTGGGCTGTGTAATCGCAGATTCCTCGAAAATCGGGAACTTCTAAGGCCCATAACTCAAAAACTCATCATAGGATCGACTTGGGCCCATGGAGACTTTTGTTCAGCACACTGAGAACATCACTTTCTGAAAGTTTCAGCCAATTTGACGGACTGATTTTTTCCATTGCTTTTGTGCGGGGTCCTTTGCAGATCTTTTTTGGTTGAACAAGTTTTGTCTATTCATCTTTTTGCGTACCTTGCGTCGCTTTTCCACATTTTTTTATTGTTAATGTTATTTTTCACGATTGAAAAAAAAATTATGCATCTTATCAAAAAATGATTATTGAAAAATGTGTATCTCTTTTCTAAGTGAACAACTTTTGTCTATTAATTTGTTTTTGTGGTTTGTCTAGTTTGTCCAAAAATTTAATTTATTTTATTCTTAAATCAGTTTTTTACAAATAAAACACAAACTACGCGTCCCATCAAAAAGTGATTAACAACAAATTTGTAGATCTTTTTTGAGTATAAAATTTTTTTCAATTCATCTTTTTTCGTATCTTGTATATTTGGACTGCAAAATGGAATTTTTGATTTTTCATTATTTTTTGTGCGATACAAATTTAAATTTTCGATTTTTCAAGAAAATTAAAAAAAGTCTTATAACAATATTGTAGGGTGTTCAAAAAGAAACATTGTTGTCTGACTTAAAATGTAATTTTCGTTTGTTTTTTGGAATTTTGTAAATGCTATAAATCCAGTAATTTTTTTTATCAAAAAAATGGCTGGCTAACGAACTTGAACTTCATTTTAGGACACTTGAAGAGTATACCACAGTCAAATCCAATCTGTCAATTCTTTCGAAAGTTATCGTGCTAATAAAATAAAAATCTACATACTCACAGACCCACCCACACACATGCATACATATATACATACAAACATACATACAGGCAGACACATTCGCGAAAACCTGTTATTTGTTTTTTGTCAAATTTTAAACAAATCTAATACCTTCTCTGATGAGAATGTAAAAATTTGTTTTCTGTGTATACTAATCTCAGGTTTGCTTAATTATATATGGCATTTGTTCACAAGATTTTATTTATTTAGAAAATTCATTATTTAAGTTTTTTTAGAGCTAAGATTTATTGTTAAAACTTATACCTGGGGTGTTGGGGCCGGGGTGTCGAGTCATAATCCTGTCGTAAAGCACCCTCTCCCTTGTAAACAATACTCTAATCATTATGTGATGAAGATCCAACTCAAAACGGAAACAATGAGGATCTTCAGAAAGTGCGATTATAAAAAGTTGTCCAGAAGGAACTCTTACTATTTGACCCAAAGGATAATTATGTGCGTTATTCCTTATGTGTGCTGGATTTTCTTCTACTGGTGGAAGAACAAACACTGATTCTGTAAAAAAATATATAGATTTTTATTATAGGACTAAAAACAAGCACGCTCCACGAGCGCAATTTTTTCGTTGTTTCGGGTTATTTTTAGGTTAAAATATAAAATTAATATTAATACGAAATGTTTGTATTTCATAGTGCACTGGAACTTTAAATTAAGGGGTAAACACCACTCTAGAATTTTGGAAAAATTGATTTTTTTTTCTTGTCTTAAACAATACTTTAGAAGCATAAAAACAATATGAAGTTGGTTCTATAGTGAAAATTTTTTTTAAAGGTTCAATTATCGATTTTGCCGCAGCATTCAAATAATTTTTACTTCATATTTCTCTGAAAATTTGAATTACATATTAATAACCTTTTAAACTCATTTCAGAAAAAATTAAAACATTTACATATGATTTTGAAATCCGAATTCAGATACTGATTACACAAGATCACAAAAATTGATTAGAATTGAAAAGAATTGTTAGAATGATAAGGTTCACTTCAGACAAAAGAAAGAGAAAAATACGCCGCTTCAACGTCCTGTATGAATATATAATTGTTCCAAATCTCGAAAATATTCATCAAAGTTTGGAACAATATTTCTGTTCCTTGGACCCGAGTTGCAGTCGAATAAGTCTTACATTCAAAAGATTCCTTTCACGCATCAAAGGACTTGAACAAGGAAAGAGGTTAGGTGCTAGAAAATTCGGACAGTCGTTTTTACATCAAACTTTGAACACTAAATTTACACGGAGAAAAATGGATGGTCAAAGTTAGAGAGTCAAAATTTAGAGAGCCAGTCAATACGATCATCTTCTTTTCACTCATTTCGACCATCCACGGAAGAGTAAATTACCCATCGCGGAGGGCCAACCTGAGTTGTTACCGTTGGCGTGTTTATTTAAAAGGAATAAATGTGTAAGTCAAATGTTCACAACAAATAATAAATGTCAAGTGCATAAGAATATTAAGAATTATTGTAAATTCATATTTAAGATGAAAAATATATTCTTTTCTTCAAAAATTAAAATCTATCATTTATTTTTAGGGAAAAAATCTAATAAATAATTTAAATTTTACTTTACAAGTCCTTCTTGTGAGCAAAGAATTACTTTTAATAACTTGAATCTTATTATTTGCTGTTTAAAATTGCTTTTCACATTTAACCATTTCAAATAAGCGCGCTAACCTCAACCAATCCGGTAGTCGGCGCGATGGATGCAGTGTGAAAGTATACGAGAGTTGGGAGCACCGTGGTTCACAGCAATTTCGGAGTGAGTGAATGTCATTGAGCAGTTCAGCGTCACAGTTGCTGTTTATTGACCTTAAACATATTTTTAACAAGTTTAAACTGCTTTTTGATATTTCGAATATGCGTGGAGAGTGAAGTGCATAAGCGAGAACATGACTGAAAGTGCATTAAGTTTATTCTTCTGAATTTGCAACGTTAAATTTTGATGCTTCCAAGGGATTTAGGATAAAGGCGTAACTGGACGTTCAGCTATCAATTTGTTGTCACCGTGTCGTTTCAAACTGAAAACGTGCACAAAATTTCAAAATTATCAAATTATGTCTCATACAGCTCACTCTCCACAAAGAATAAAAAATGCTTTCAGAATTCATATATTTCATATAAATTTTCAGGTTTTATAGGTTCCACTTAATTTTATAATTTGCAGTCTCTTATAAGAGAGACTGGAATAAGTAGGAAAAGGGCAACAAATATAGAAAATGTAGGATAATCAAATCGACCCCCTAAGATGGCCAGGTCGACTGTCCGAAGAGATGAAGTCGACTATCTGATATGACCAAATCGACCTTCTATGATGAGCTCGACCCTTTATAATGATCAGTTCCGCCATCTCTCATGATCGGTTCGACACTTTGAGATGACCGATTTGAACCTCTTTCTTTAACCTTCTAGAGATAGTCGCTTTAGCCATCTTCAAGGGCTGTCCTATAGTTGACCCTGCAATATTGTCTGTCTACACATCTAGATGGCCAAAATCAACTTCCATTTTTCTCCGTCTACTTGAAATTGTTTATTTAAGAGCCTATTGAAGAGATCCTATTGGGTTCAAAATTTTACAACCGATAAAACTTGTAATTTTGTAATTAATGATTTGCTAATTCAAAATTCGGAACCTGTCAGTCTCAATAATGAAGGTAGGAAGCAGAAGATTATTTATCATAGCGTGCTACGCTCCAGTTTACAGTGCGCCGCGAGAAGTCAAAGACGCCTTCTGGGACACTTTAAATGATACAATAAGTACTTGTGATCAAGGTGAAAGAATAATTCTGCTAGGAGATATGAACGGATGGGTCGGCGTCCAACGTCAGGATACAGATACAGAAAGGGTGCTAGCTAATTTTAAAGATCTAACAAGAAAAAATTATAACGGGGAAAAATTAGTTAGCTTATGCTTAGAAAAGGACCTATTTATTACGAATACTTGGTTTCGACATAAAATGATCCACACGTACACCTGGCGTAAAGGAAATAACCGCAGTGTAATTGACTTCGTTATTGCGGATGAAAGATTAAGAGAACTAGTCAAAGATACAAGAGTCATCAGGGGTTCCGAATACAATACTGATCATTACCTGTTAGTCTCCAAAATAAACTTAGAGTGAGGATGGAGAAGGAAGAGAACAAAAAAAAAAACGAAACAAACGCGAATAAAGATTGAAAATTTACAGAAACCGAAAGTGCGAATAGAGTTTCAAAATAAGTTAAGCGAACGCATAGATAGGGCAACTTGTGAAGCGCTTATAAGCAATAAAGATATAGAGGGCGCGTGGACTTTGTCACGGGACATCATTGTTAAAACTGCAATTGAAGTGTGTGGTGCGGCACTGGTAGGAAGAAAGTCTGGTGTTGCGTGGTGGAATGATGAAATTCAAGCAGCCCAGCAAGAAAAGAAAAAAGCGCACAAGACAACATTAAACATCACAGGTCTTAGCGACGAGGAGAGAAACAAACTCGAAAATGATTACAAAGACAAAAAGAGGAAAGTTAAACGACTAGTCAAGGAGAGTAAAGAAAAAATCAGAACAGAAGAAGAGAGGAAAATACAAAACAGCTTTGAAGGAATTATGAAACTGTTATTTAAACTGATAAAAGAAAGTAAAAGCACAGAGTTTGTCAGCATGAGAAACAGCAAAGGTGAAATGCTATATGATATTGACGGGATATTAGACGCTTTAAAAGACTCCTTTAAAGAATTATTAGGAGGTGAAGATATAGGGCAACAGAACTGTGACATAGAACATGATGCATTAGAAAACCCAATTGAAAAAGTCTGTGTCACTGAGGTTAGAGATATAATTAAGAACTTAAAAAAACGGTAAGGCTGCTGGTGTAGACAGCATTAGCGCCGAAATGCTTAAATACGGTTGCGAGTACATACCTCACAGGTTGTGCGAATTGATAAATTTATGTATCAAGATGCGAGAAGTCCCAGACGATTGGAGAAAAGTGATTATCGTACCAATATACAAAAGAAAGGGAGATAAAAGCAACTGCAGTAATTACAGAGGTATCAGCTTACTAAGCACCGTGAAAATTACAGAAGAAAAGATATGGGAAGTCCAAAGTGGATTTATGCCAGGAAGATCATGTACAGATCAGATCTTTAGTTTAAGACAGATCACAGAAAAAAGCTTAAGAGTAGGAAAGAAAGTTTTCTGTGCATTTATTGACCTAGAAAAAGCATTTGACAAGGTAAATAGAAGTTAACTTTGGGAAGCCCTTAAAGAGTACGGAGTCAGTGGATGGCTCCTACAAGCAATAAAATCAATATATACAGGTAGCAAAGCGAGTGTAAGAGTAAATGGGAAACTGAGTGACTGGTTCGATATTATGCAAGGCGTGAAACAAGGATGCGTTATGTCCTAATGGCTATTTATCACATTTATGGCTAAGTGTCTAAGAATGGCCCTCTTCGACGAAGAAGGTGTAGATCTCGAAACAGTGAAGGTAAGTGGGTTAGCTTTCGCAGATGACAAGATTATTATGGCAGAATCAATCGAGGACTTGCAAAGAATGTTGAATAAACTTAATACAAGCATGAAGAACATGGGCCTTAAAGTTAACGTAAATAAAAAAAAAAATCATGGTGTTTGCTGGAAAAACTGAGAAAACAATGTGCAACATTGTCCTAAATGATGAGAGATTAGAACAAGTTGACAAGTACGTATATCTGGGTAGCCTATTCACTAGCGACGGAAATAATATTTCATAAACATCAACATAATTCTATATTCGTACCGACTGTACTATACGGTAGCGAGACGTGGACTTGTCAAGAGAAGGATAGGAGTAAAATTAACGCGATTTTCATGCAACCTCTACGCACAATATGCGGAAAAACACTGACGCACAAAGTTCGAAACGAGATAATCCTCAAAGAATGTGGTGCAAAATAGACAATAGTTGACACATGGGAAAGAAATCAGTTAAGATGGCTCGCTCATCTTGAAAGAATGAAAGATGAACGACTGACCAAACAAGTGTATAAAGGTAAAGTAAATGGCAAAATATCCAGAGGTTGACCGCCAAAAGAATGGTTAGAATCTGTGAATGAGACACTAATCCGAAGAGACGTAAGAAGCCATAGAAACACAAGAGCTTGCATGAAAAAATGCATGGACGTGAAGGAAGCTAGAGTAGTATGCTAGGACAGAAAAGTGTGGCGACAAATAGTTTGTAAACAGAGTGACAATAGAGTGAATGACGCCTGAAACAAAGACCTTGGATGCTAAATGGGCCCAAGTGGGGAACCACACATAAGAATTTTGTGAGGCTCTTCACTTGAGGTGATCGCTAGAGAGATTGATCAGCAACCTGGGTCGGAGCAGTGTGGCAAAATGAACGTTTTATTTAAATAAATAACACGAGAATTCCAGATCAATCTAAAATATCTATACCTAACACCTATATACCTTATACCTACATACCCACCTACACACTACTATTTTCCAACCGAGCAAGTCACGCCTACCCCGAAAGGGAAATGGCTGAATGGTATAATAATAATAATATAAAATTATCGGTAAAAAGATTAAAACTGTAATTTTCTGCAAGTATCTAGTGAACTGTTGGCGATAGGAAAAAATGGATTACATTTTTAGATTTGCCACCCAAAGGAGATAATTATGCATTGCAGTTAAACAAAATTATTAATGCATTAAAAATAAATACCATGAAGATACATGATATGAACATTCAGTAAAATTTAAAGCGGATTAGTGATGATTCACGGAGGTCTTGTGACCCTTTTGTTATTGGTGTCCTTGAGTTCGGCTTGAAGACAACAAATTTTGCCTTGAAGACGAAAAATGAAGTCACGCTGGCGGCCAGGGGGAGACTCACAAAAACGTCTTGGCTATGGCTTGGATGAAGACTTACAATTAGCCAAGATGAATTACTTTTACTCAGGATCGGCGAGAAAATTCGAGTCCTCTGGCTTAGACGTTAAACAAGTAAGTGAAGAAAAAATGGTAGCTCAACGAATGAAGGATCATTTTAAAGGTCAAAATGTTTTACGTCAATGAGCCTCAAACAAATATGCCAAAACAAATTTTTTAAGCTTAAATACGCGAAAATCTGATACAAAATAAGGAAATTTGATAGCCTTTAACGGCAGTAAACTTTGGAACTACAGAGAGCCCACTCATCTTCTTCTTTCCAACTTTACCGACATCTAACTTTAAGAAATGGACACAGGGCTAAGTGACCTTAAGGTTACCTCTCAAATTCATAAGAATAATTGCGCAATTAAGGTTATTGAATAGGTTTCAACCTAGAATTATAATTAAAACAGAAATTCATAGGATGGATGTGAATGGCGGGATTTTTGACTGCTGTTATCAGGATTTAAGTCATAGTGAATATGTAATCACCTTTTAGTGGAATGTCCCATTCTTGCAAATGAAAGAAATGTATACATAAGTAAGAAAACAATTGTTCTTGTGATAAGAAATGCATGGCTTGTCAAATTTCCGTAGTTTTTATCAAATTTTCAGGTCTGTAAGATATGCATTTTTTTCTGGCATATTCGTTTCAGGCTCATTAACGTACAACATTTTGAACTTTAAATGATCCTTAATCCATTCAGCGATCATTTTTTCTTTACTTACTTTTTTAACATCCAAGCCAGAGGACTCGAATTTTCTTGATGAAGTATTATTTATTAGTTGGAATTTGTGTAATAAAAATATTAAATGATTTGTAAAATGTGAATTCAAATAGCCATGCAATTTGGGATGAAATCTAAGGTACACCAATCAGTTCACAAACAACCAGGCTAAACAAAACAAAAAAGTATAATGCACTAGAGGCTGTGCAAGAAGCTGGAAAGCCGGGCCGGGCCAGGATTGGGAATAATCGAACTGTCAAAAACCCGAAAAATGCAAGTACCCGGTTGGTTTCGAGAACCCGAGACAGATCGTTTTTTTTTTTAACTTTGCGTGTGCTTGAGTTGTGTCGGGTACCCGATCAGTGCTCCCAATTTGGCTCCCCAACCACGCTGCGCATGCGTCGCTTCAGCAGCCTCATTGGATGTTGATCGCGTGCTTATTTGAAATGATTAAATATGCAAATCAATTTTTCACAATATGTAATAATTATGAAGTACCAAAAAATATTATGAATGATTTAAACATTGGTGAAAAAAGGTATTCCTTCTTTTGAATTTAAAGTCAATAATTTATTTGTAAAGAGTACAATCAAATAATTATTTTACCTTGCACTCTAAAAGACTATTTTGTGATCTGAAAATTAATTATTATCATTTCCACAATGATGATTTATTATAAAAAATTGATTTACACATGTAATAGTTTTAAAAAAGCGCGCCATTTACAGCCAATGAGATTTCCGATGCAACGCATGCGCAGTGCAGTTGGGGAGCCCAATTCGGAGCACTGTTAACCCGACCTGCCTCGGCTTCTCGAAACCAACCAGATACACGAAATTTTTGAGCACTCGAACAGTTTCGGGCTCTCGCAGGTTTTGAGTACTCGAATGACTTCGGATTATCCAAAGTTTCTAGTACTCAAATCTTCATTGAAATCTTCTATATTCCTTGGAATTCCCTGCATTATCTGAATTCCTTAAATTCTTCGAAATTCCTTGAGCACGTATAAATTCTTCGAGTGCATCTAAAATCCCTGAATTCCTTGCATTATTTTAAAGTCGTTGGAATTCCCCGAATTATCTGGATTCAGGGATTTCTAGGAATTCGAAAGGTTTGCGGAATTCAAGGAATTGACGAAAATCAAGGAGTTTAATGATTTCAAGGAATTTACGGAATTCAGAGAATTCCGAAGCATATAGAGTTAAAAATATTGACGGCCAGCACCTCCACACAAAAGTTGGTTTTTGGAGAAAACTAAAAGAGCCCGAAAATCGGCACCGGTGCCCAAAAAAAGCCCAAAATTATGGCATAAGGAAAATGTTCAAATTCCGTTTTGGAGGTGCTAGCGGAACATACCTCTAAAAATCTACAGACGGCACACATTCGCAAAAACCCGTTTTTCGGGTTCAGAAGGTCTCAAAACGTGGACGTTTGACGAAAACGGGGAGGGGGGATCAAATTTTACACAAATCTAATACCTTCTCTGATGAGAATGGAAAAATGAATTTTAACAAAAAAATGATGTTTCTTTTAGTTAAATTGAAGCAAAAAGCAGCCAAGAAGATGAATTTTGAAAAAAGAAGATTATTTTTCTACCCAAAAAGAATTTGTAATAAAAAATGAATTTTCAACCAAATATTTCACTTTTCAAATATAATAGATCAGTTTTCATATGAAAGTGTAAATTTTCAACCAATAATAAAATAATTATATTTTTAGTTAAAAGCTGATTCAATTTCTCACTCTAAAGATTAATTTTCAACTAAAGACATAGATTTTTAACAAAATAGTAGTCACCCTTTTTGGTGGGGAATTCAACTATTTCGTATGAAATTTACTTGTTATTTAAAATTCATATTTTGGTGCTGAAAAGTCAACTAAAATCTTTTTTGGATGAATATTCAACTTTTTTTGTTGAAAATTTGTCATCCTTTTTCGTTAAAATTCAACATTTTTGTTGAAAATTCATCTATTTGGGTTGAAAATTTAAGTATCTTCGTAGAAAATTTACATCTTATTTATAATTCATATTCTGATGTTAAAAACCAAACTGAAATCTCTTTTGTATTAAAATTTACTAGTGTTGAAAAGTCAACTGAGATCTTTTTTGGATGAAAATTCAACTATTTTTTTGCAAATTCTTTTTTTGAAATCAAAGATTCTTCATCCATTGTTGTTGAATTTGTGTTTTTTGAAGGAAGGTTTTATCTTTGGTTAAAAATTTAAATATTTTGTTGAAAATTAATTTTTTTGTTGAAAATTAATTTTTTTGTTGAAAATTCAATTTTTGTACCGAAAATTCGTCTTTTGGCTTGCAGCTTTAACAATTTAGGTGACCCTTTTTTTCATGACTGAAAAACATTTATTTGCTGGAAATTCGTCTTTTTTTGAGGGGGGGGGGTCGTTTTGAACGTATTAAGTAACATTTTAATTTATGAATTTTCTGCACCATCAACTTTGCAATTAAAAATTTCATAATAAATAATTTTACTTCATCATAAAATTTATTTCTGAATGTTTCTAAACATTATTGATAAAAGAGAAAATTTAAATTGTAAATGATTGTTTAATATTGGGAAATAATTCTGTTCTTAAAATTTTGCTACCACACTATAATTTCTAAACTTTTTAAAATTTTCAAAGAAATAAGAAAAATTAAATTATGGGGAAAACTTATTTTGAATTCGAAAAAAAATTTGAAAGCTTTTTAATAATTTTGAAAGATTTCGCGATTAAATTTTTTTAAAAGATTTCTGGGAAAATTTTAAATGGTTTAGGATTTGTAACGTGGTGGGTTCCACCCGTTCGGGATCCTCTCCCCAGATTTGGGAGGTTAACGGGATTTCTAAAATGCTATACGATTAAATATTCAAAAATATTTATATATATATATATATAAGCAGCACTGATGGCCAGCAGAGAACTCA
>CAKNYM010054450.1:182320-281727 GCA_932195095.1 Andricus curvator | reverse complement strand
TGTCCGTATCGACACACCTGTCACGCAGCTACTACTGCGGAATTACATCATATCTAATTTTTTATTTTCCTCTGATGTAATCACTCACCATGTATTTCATTTCTCTCATTTTTCTCATTCAACCTGTAACCACGAAGCATCATCACCATTCCATCTTGTTATAATAAATTTACTTTAATTTTACTGTTTAAATGCCGGCTCTTTTATTGATTTGTTTCAAAATGGCCTGATTTGTTTCTCCGCCCCCACAACATCCCTCTCCTTCAGAGCTAGCGTGGGATTAATTTAGAGTTCTTGTTTCTTTTCCTGGATTGTTAAATTATTAAAATTCTTTCCTTTGGATAATACATTTCTTTAGTGTTCTTTGAGCGACACCCCTTCCCTGTGTCTGGCGCCTGACAGCTATTAAAAACAATTGATTGCGTTTTTAATATTTAAAAAAAAATTTCTTTGGAAATAAGAAGTGTTCACGTAGGGTTTTGCCAATCCCTTTGTAGCAATACTCGAAACCTCATGTCCCGTGAGGCAGAGATTATCGTTATAAATTAATTTTTAAAGAATAATTTTAAGGTTTGAAGATTTGAAAATGTGTGGGGAAAAAATATGGAAGAATAAAACAATTCTTTTAATTTTTCAGGATTAAAATTTTTTTTAGATAAGCTCAATTTTGCAGGGCGTCAAGAGAATGAAAAAAATATTCTTAAGATTCATGGGAAAATTTCAAATTATTTTTTTCTTTATGAATTTTAAGAGCAAATTGAAAAAGATTACAAAACATTTTAAATTATTTCCTAACATTTTTAAAAAGAGTATACAAGATTTTCAAGCAAAATTTTGCCATAATACATAATCTTAGAACAAATTTGAGTAAGTTTAAGAGATACTTAGTAGTTTTCAAACGATTTTGAAATAATAAAAACTTATGAAATATTTTAAGAATTTTGTAAGGTTGCGAGAAAATGAAAAAACTTCTTTAGGTTCCTAGCAAAAATTAAAATGATTTTTTATATTGAGAAATTAATTTCAAGAGAATATTGAAGAAGATTTCAAATTTTTTTAAAAGGATTTCCTTAAATTTCGAAAAAGAGTTGAAGATTTTAAAGCAAAATTTTTAAATTGGGCGAGTTTAAAAAATCAAAAAGATCGAGTAAATTCAAGAAATATTTAAAAGATTTGAAGAGATTGAGAAAGAATTTTCAGCTGTAAGGGAATGTGAAAAATGCAGATATTTCTTAAAGATTTCAAACCAAAACTTTAGAAGAATTTTGAAAGACTTTAAAGGAAGGAACAAATTTTCTTAAAATTCCTAGGTAAATTAGAAAAATTTTAACGCAATTTTTTTATATTTTGAATGATTTTTCAAAATTTCAAGAAAAATTTGAGTCAGATAAAAATATTTTTAGGAATTAGGAGGTTTTGAATGTATTCAAAATATTTTAAAACTTGGAAGCATTTCCAAAAATGTACCAAATACTTTTTATTTCTTACGAACCACTAAAAGTCCTGAATATCTTTGAAAAGGCTCGAATTTATCCTATTATTTTGTAAAATCCTGGAAATTTTTTTTTTTTAAATCATCTAGATTCTTTTTTGACACATCTGAAATATGCAAAAATCAGACTGATACTAAGTCTTTTCTAATAACAAATTTTCAACCAAAAAAAACAAACTGCAACTAATTATCTGAAGTTCTATCTAGAAAAGGTAAGTTTTCTACTAAAAAATGAATTTTTCACAAAACTGTTAAATTTTCAACTAAAAAAAATAAGTTATTAACCAAAAATTGAATAGAGAAATGTTCAGATAAACAAAATTGAATTTCTAACAATATATACAATTTCCAACTAAAAAAGAAAACATCTTCAATCAAAAATGGAATAGTTAAATTTTCTGATAAAAAATTAATTTTCAACCCAAAAAAGCGAATTTTTCAATAGAATAGCTAAATTTTCAGCCATAGAGATGAATTTTGAACTAAAGTAATGAATCTACAAACAAAATTGATTTTTAATAAAGTAGTATAACTTTGAACCAAAAAAGATAAATTTTCAACGAAATATGGAATAGTTGATATTCAAACCAAAAAAGATTTGATAATTAATAAAAAATAGTTGAATATAAACAACAAGGACGAATTTTAAATGAATTGCTTAAGTTTTAAGATCATAAATTAATTTTGAACAAAGAAAAAACAAATTTACAATAAAATAGTTAAATTTTAATCGAAAGAAATGAATTTGCAACTAAAAGGAATTTGTAACCAAAAATGAAATAGTTCACTTTTCAGTTAAAAAACTAATTTTGAACCAAGAAAAAGGAGGTTTGAACGAGATACATAAATTTTCAAATAAAAATAAGGAATTTTCAGCCAAAAAGATGAATTTTCAAAAAAAAAGATTAATTTTCTACCAAAGAGTCGAGTTTTCAACTAAAAAGTTAATTTTTAACCAAAAAAATATTTTTAACAAAGTAATTGAATTTTTAACCAAAGAAATGAATTTTTAACCAAAATAAATGAATTTTGAAACAAGAAGAATAATTTGCATTAAAAAAAGTTAATTTTCAAACACATTGTTGAATCTTCAACTAAAAAGATCAATTTTCAAGAAAAGAAAAACGAGTTCTCAAAAAATTAGTTAAATTTTCAACCGAAAAATGATTTTCCAACCAAAAGGATTAATTTTTAAGTATAAAGAATAATTTTCAAATAAAAGAGACGAATTTTCAATAAAATACCTAAATTTTCATCAAAATAGTTAATTTTAAACCAAAGAGATGAATCTTCAACAAACAACGTAAAATGTAATAGTTGATATTACAACCAAAAAATATTTTTAATTAAAAACCGTTGAATTCGACTAAAGAGGACGAATTTCCAACAAATCTTGTAATTTCTTATATAAAAAAGATCAGTTTTCAACCAAAAATAAGACAAGTAAAAGATAAATTTTCAACCAGGGAGAAGAAACTTCAACCGATAAAATTTTAACAAAAATAATTGGTTCAAAATTCCTGTATTTTATTGAAAATGTCAATTTTGTGGGAGAATATTTAATCTTTTTGGTGACTAATTCATCTTTTTGGCTGAAAATTTCTCTAAAAATTCCAATATTTGGTTAAAAAATTTTTTTTTCTTATTTACAATTAATTTTTTTAACTGAAAATATAACTTCCATTTTTTATCGAAACTTTATCTTTTTAAGACAAATTTAATCTTATTAGTTGAAACTTCATCTTTTTGGTGTAAAATTCATTTGTTTGGTTGAAAATTTAACTATTTTATTGAAAATTCGTTTCTTTTTTGGCTGAAAATTTATTTTACTGACTGAAAATTTAACTATTTTATTTTTGGTACATAATTTATCTTCTTTGTTGAAATTCATGTATTTGGTCAAAAATTAAATTTTTCTTAGTTGAAGATTCATCATTTTAGTTGAAAATTCACTTTAACTATTCCATTTTTTTGGGAAAAATCTTTTTTGATACAAATGTAATCTTTTTCGTTAAAAAATTATGTGTTTTGTAGAAAATTGGACTATTCTATTTTTTGTTAAGCATTCATTTCTTTGGTTGAAAAAGAACTATTTAGTTGAAAATTCGTTTTTTTTTGTTGGTAGAAAATTCATGTTTTGGGTTAATCACTGTGGATAAAAATTAATTTCTTTGGTTCAAAATTCGTTTCTTTTTAGTTTAAAATGTGTTTTTTGAATTGAAGATGTAACTCTTCCGTTTTTGCTTGAAAATTTATATTTTTATTTGAAAATTAGATTCTTTTGTTCAATAGAATAGTTGAATTTTCAGCCATAGAGATGAATTTTCAATTAAATTAATGAATGTTCAACCGAAAAAATTATTTTTCAACAATGTAGTATAACTTTTAACCAAAAAAGATGAATTTTCAAGAAAAAATTGAATAGTTGATATTTCAACCAAAAATTTTTAATATTAAATAAAAACCAGTTGAATTTAAAAAAAAGACAAATTTTAAATGAAATACCTAATTTTTCAGTTCAAGAACTAATTTTCAATTTAAAAACAAATTTCCATAAAATAGTTAAATTTTAATCGAATGAAATGAATTTGCAACTACAAAAAAAAATTTATAACCAAAAATGAAATAGTTTACTTTTCAGTTAAAAAAAAAAATAATAATTATGATCCAAGAAAAAGGAGGTATAAACGAGATACTTAAATTTTCAACCAAAAATAATGAACTTTCACCAAAAAAAAAGCTAAATTTTCAATAGAATTGTTGAATTTTCAGTCATAGAGATGAATTTTTAACTAAAGTAATGAATCTTCAACCAAAAAAATTACTTTTCAACAAAGTAGTGTAACTTTCAACAAAAAAGATGAATTTTCAACGAAAAATTGAATATTTGAAATTCTAACCAAAAAAGATTTTAAATATTTTAATATTAAATGAAAAACAGTTGAATTTAAACAAAACACGCGAACTTTAAATAAAATACTCAATTTTTAAGTCCAAAAATTAATTTTTACCAAAAACTAGAACAAATTTTCAACAAAATATTTAAATTTTAATCGAAAGAAATGAATTTGCAACTAAAAAAAAAAATTTGTAACAAAAAATGAAAATGTTCAATTTTCAGATAAAAACATAATTTTGAACCAAAAAAAGCGGTTTCAACAAAATACCTACATTTTTAATAAAAGAATAACGAATTTCCATTACAAAATTAATTTTTAATGAAAAAAAAATATTTTTGACAAAGTAGTTACATTTTTAACCAAAGAATTGAATTTTCAATCAAAATAAATGAATTTACAAACAAGAAGAATTTTCTAAAAAAAGTAAATCTTCAAACACATAGTTGAATTATCAACTAATAAGATCAATTTTCAAGAAAAGAAAAACGAATTTTTATAAATTAGTTAAATTTTCAACCCAAAAATTATTTTTTAACCAAAAGGATTAATTTTTAAGTATAAATATTAATTTTCAACTAAAAGAGACGAATTTTTAATAAAGTACCTAAATGTTCATTCATTTTCATTTTTAAACTAAAAGAAGCGAATTTGTAACAGAAATGGACAAGTTAAATTTTCAGTTAATCAATTTTTAACGAAAAGACCTGATTTTCATCAAAATAGTTAATTTTAAACCAAAGACATGAATCTTCAACAAAGAACGTAAAAAGTAATAGTTGATATTTCAACCAACAAATATTTTTAATGAAAAACCGTTGTATTCGACTAAAGAGGACGAATTTCCAACAAATCTTGTAATTTTTCAAATAAAAAAGATCAGTTTTTAACCAAGAATAAAATCAAAAAACAAACAAAATACAAGCTTTCAAGAGAATTGTTAAATTTTCAACCAAAGAGAAGAAACTTCAACTGATAAAATTATAATAAAAAACAGTTGAATTCAACCAAAAGAAAGAAGACGATTTTTCTTCAAAACAGTTTGGTTCTTCAATTTGAAAATATGATTGTTTTTAGTTTTCGCTGTAAAAAATAGAAAACTTTTGAAAAAATTTACTTTGAAACCTTCTTTCAGTAAACAATAATGTTATGTTTGTGAAATTCAGGACTATGCAAGAAAAACTGACCGTACTTAAAATATTGAATTTTTTCTTTTCAAACTGAATGAATGACACTTCGACTTCATTTTTTGAAAGAATTATAAACTTTTATTAATTATTTGTATATAAAAAGCTATTTTTTATATATTAAATTTGAATTTTCGCAGAACTCGGACCCGAACAGACCGCGCACTCTGGTGAGTGGTAAACGCCCCCATTGAATCTATCCACGAACCATTGATGAACAGTAGTGATTCTTCCGACTAGGGCAGTGCTCCCAACGCACTGCTGCGCATGCGATGCATAAGGCGCGTCATTGGCTGCCGTTCGCGCGCTTGTTTGAAATGTTAAAAATACCATTTTTTAAATTCATTATTAATAATTAGAAATAATTATATTTTGACATGTTCAAGTAGTAAGTGGATGGTTTTTAATATATTCTGAGCATTAGGTTAAAAAATAGAATGAATATTCCAAAAATAAAGTATATCACGTTATTTAATGTAATCTTTTTTTTTATTTTTTAAAACCTTATGCTCAGAATATATTAAAAACCAGCCATGTACCACTTGAACATGTTGAAAAATTATTTTTAATTATTAATAATAAATATAAAAAATTGTATTTTTCAACATTTCAAATAAGCGCGCGAACGGCAGCCAATGAAGCGCCTGATGCATCGCATGTGCAGTAGTGCAAGGTGCCCGCGTTGGGAGCACTGCTAGGGGTAGTGTTAAAGTGACCACTCGTCCTGTATTTCGCAGGATAGTCCCGCATTTGAGCAATGTGTCCTGCAAAGGTAAATGTCCTGAAAAACGTCCTGTAAAAGACGATTTTTTGCAAAACGTCCCGCAAAAGGGTTTTTTGTTCTCCTTCTCGAGGCTTCTGAGTTTCTATCTAGATTCTCGACCGCAAAATTGAGTTTTCAACATTGCGTGTGATATAATATATTTGAATGAATGTGTTTCATGACTCAAGACTTTCTTAGTGTAAACATATTGAACCTGCCCCCCCCCCCTGCCTCAATCCTACTATCAGCGTCCTGCATCTGAGCGTTTCAAATATGGTCTCTTTAGTTTTTCCTAGGGTGACCGGACGTCCTGATTTATCAGGACATTTCCTGATTTTTATCGCTGTTCTGATTTCCTTATTTTTTGTGATATGTCCTGATTCTCTATGCCCGAAAACGATAATTCGTGATTTTTCTTGCGTGGACCTTTTTGGTTGCTGATTCAACATTTTAGTTTAACAACCTTTTTTCGTTGTTGGAAATTTAACTATTTTGTTGAAAAATCATTTTAATTGGTTGAAAATTAATTTTTTAACTAAAAATTTAACTATTCCATTTTTGATGGAAAAATCATTTTTGTTCGGTTGAAAATTCAATTTTTTTTCTTTTTCTATAATTCGCGAAAAAGTGCCAGTTTTTCCACCTGTTTTTGGTGTAAAAAGTTACCGATTTTTGCTCGATGACGTGGCGCATGCGCAGTGCCGACCTTTCCGGGCAACAGTGACAAAAGTGGACAGATGCAGTGGAAAAAGTAAATGGACAGTGATAAAAGTGAGGCACAGTGGAAAAAGTAAATGTTTTTTCGGGTGGGTTCGTGCTGCCTCGGGTGGACTCGTGCATCGTGCGCAGCCAACTTCATTCTATTTTCCGACTGTCGTCCCTAACCTAAAAGCAATTTCCTGAAAAGTCTCGAGTTGTGTATTTTGTATGTACTTTTGTCACTTGGCAAAAGCAAAAAAACACCGTCAGTTTCTCCGAAAATACTGTGCTTGGTTTTTTTCACGAAAAATCGGAAGTTTTGAAGCCCTCAACTTTATGGGCCAACTATTCAATTGTGAGAACCAGCTTATTATTACTGCCATATTATTGCCATGGTTTTGATAATTGCCATTGTCATTGTTGCGTCAATCGACAAAAAATCGCCTTCTTTTTACACAAAAAACAGGTAAACAAAAACTAGCACTTTTTAACAAATTATAGAAAAAGTATCGTGTCCCACACATTGAAAAAGCGACGATTTAAAACTCGTGTGATAGCCACCCTCGCTCCGCTCGGGTAGCTAACTTCACACTCGTTTTAAATCTCTCGCTTTTTCAACTTGTAGCACAATATACTATTATTGACTGCAAAATTATTCTTGGTTGAAAATTGGTCTTTTTGGTTGAATTCAACTGTTTTTGGTTTCAAATTAAAATCTTTTTTAGTTGATATATCAACCATCGACTATTACATTTTTCGTTGAAAATTCAACTATTTGGTCGAATATGAACTGTTTTGTTGAAAATAAATATTTTCGGTTTGAAAATTCATGTGTTTTGTAGAAAATTGGCCTCTTTTGTATGAAAAGTTCACATTTTGGATGACACTTTTTCTTTATAAGCTTGGTTGAAAACTAATCCTTTTTAATTGATTGATTTTCAAATATTTTTCTGAAAATTCCTCTTCTTTGGTTCCTTTTTTCGTTGAAAATTCAACTACTTATTTGAAAGTGGAACTACATTGTTAAAAATTCATTTTTTTGTTTGATGATTCATCATTTTATTTCAAAAAGTTTTTTGTTGTTGTTAAAAATTGAACTATTTTGTTGAAAATTCGTTTTTCGTTTGGTCAAAAATTAAATTCTTTCACTGGAAATGTAAAAATTCTATTTTTGGTTTAAAGTTTATATTTTTGCGTTGAAAATTCATGTATTTTGTTGAAAATTCGCCTTTTTTTTAAATGAATTTTTACGGTTGAAACTTCAACTATTTGGTTGAAAATTCGTCCTTTGTGGTAGAACATTAATCTTCTTGGTGAAAAATTCATCTTTCTGGTTGGAAATTAATTTCTTTGATTGCTAATTTAACTATTTTATTGAAAATCCATTTTATAAGAATAAAAATTAATTTTTTTGACCGTAAATATAAATATTCCATTTTTGGTTGGAAATTTACCTCTTTCAGTAGAAAATTCATCTATTTTGTTGAAAATTCGTCTTTTTTGGTAGAAAATTAATTTTCATGGTCGAAACTTCAACTAGTTGTTTGAAAATTCATGCATTTTGTCAAAAATTCGTCCTGTGTGGTAGAACATTAATCTTCTTGGTGAAAAATTCATCTTTTTGGTTGAAAATTCATTTCTTCGATTACTAATTTAACTATTTTGTTGAAAATCCGTTTTATTGAAATGAAAACTAATTTTTTTGACAGTAAATATAAATATTCCATTTTTGGTTAGAAATTTACCTTTTTAAGTAGGAAATCCATGTATTTTGTTAATAATTCGTCACTTTTGGTACAAAATTAATCTTCTTTATTAAAAATGCATTTTTTGGTTAAGGATTCCTCTTTTTATTTGAAAATGCGTTCCTCTGGTTAAAAATATAATTATTTTGTTGAAAATTTATGTATTTTGTTCAAAATTAATTTTTTCTGATAAAAAGTTAATTTTTTTGGATGAAAACTGATCTTTTTGGTCGAAAATCCACCTATTTGGTTCAAACTTAATTTTTCAAATTTAAGATTCATCATTACAGTTGAAAATTCATTTCTTTGGTTGAAAATATAACTATTTTGTTGAAAATACGTTTCTTATGTTTAAAAATTAGTTTTTTTGACTTAAAATATAAATATTCTATTTTTGGTTGAAAATTAATCTTTTTTAGTAGAAAATTCATGTATTTGGTTAAAAATTCATCATTTTTGGTAGAAAATTAATCTTCTTGGTTAAAAATGCATTTTTTGGATAAAGATTCCTCTTTTATTTGAAAATTCATTCCTTTGATTGAAAATATAATTATTTTGTTGAAAATTCATGTATTTTGTTCAAAATTAATCTTTTCTGTTAGAAAGTTAATTTTATTGGATGAAAATTTATCTTTTTGGTCGCAAATCCAACTAATTCATCCTAAATTAATTTTTTAATTTAATAATTCATCTTTATATTTGGAAATTCATTTCTTTGGTTGAAAATTTAACATGAAATAAAAATTGATAGCGGTCATGGAAAATGAAAAATTGTTCAGGGAAATGTCAGGTAAAGTTTGGAAATTTGTATTTTGTAACAACCCTGTTTTTTAAATAGCGTGTCTCAGTTTAAATTGTATTAGGGGTGAGGGAAGTTAGATGTTGAAGGGGGTGATAAGTGGGATAATGTCCTGATTTTTCGATCAAGCCATCTGGTCACCTTAGGTAGTGTTATTGTTCAATATCGATTGGTGAGATACCGATCCATGATGAAACTTTTCCAAATTTATCAGATAGATGACTGAAGTAAAGTTGAGTATTTTCCGTAAATAAAGTTTTAATGTCAATCAACAATTTGAATGGCTAATTAACATGTCGCACTCGCATTGAGACTCAAAAGTATCCGAATTGTAGGAAAGCTAAGAAGTGGCATGAGTCTTTTGGGCGGGGAAAGAGGACGCGTCACCGTGTCGACATCATTGTACTAGGTGTAGCGCTGTCTTTGTCTCGTGGCTCTATTGTATTTGCTTTCTCTCTCTCACTCCTAAGCCTACCGGCCTTGTTTACGCTAAAGTATGAGCTTGGGAGGTGCAACCACGTCGGTCATGGTCGTTTGGGACAAGCAGTTGAAAATGATTTTCAATTGAGGTTATACTATCCGGAGACTCAATTGCCCATCCTCACTAGACCCACCGCACAGTAACAACATATGTTGGAGAAAATTTCACTTTTTTTGTACACGTAAAGCAGTCATGCCCAGCTAGGGGAAATTCCCACCGGGAACACATGTTCCGCGTCCACCACTATTTCTTCTGGAGAGAGGGAGTCGTGGTAGAGTAGACCTGCCCAAGTAGGGGAAAACTGCTCATTCGCCACATGTTCGAGTTCCATCACCACTTCCCTCTTCTCAGGTCCAGAGGCTTGGGGGGTGGTCGCTCTCGTGAAGTTGAATGAGTAGAGGTCGGTGGTGGTGTTAAATTCCCATCGGGCAAATGAGCAGTTTTCCCCTACTTGGGCAGGCCTGTGTATAGGCTTGCAAGATTCTCTCCTCTATGACGCCACAGAGGAGAGATTTTACCACCACTCCCGCTCTCCAGAAGAAAAAGTGGTGGACGCGGAACATGTGTTCCCGGCGGAAATTTCTCCTAGCTGGGCATGCCTGTATTCGGATGCCTATATCCGGGATTCACTGTATTTCAAACATATTTCGACAAATATTTCAGCTCCTAATCTAATACGGATTTGCAAAAAAATTATAACAGTTTGGACTGAACTTCTTTCAAACATGTGTTACAAAAATTCTAACACGTGTTCGGCAAAATTTTAGTTTCTTCTTACGCGAATAGATTGAATTCAAACCTTTTAAAAGCATCTTGGCAAAAATTACAGTTCATTCTTTAACCAGGATTTGTAAAACAACATTAATTATTACAGCTTGCAATGAATTTCGTTCTAACGTATGTTGCGAAAATGATAACATATGCTAGAAAAAATTTCAGTGAAATTCAATTTATCAGCATACGTAAAGATGGAATTGAAACCTTTTGAACATACTTTGGCAAAAATTTGGCGAAAGATGCACCGTGATGATAACATATGTTTCACTTGTTTCAGAATGAAATACAAATTTTTGAATGTAATCGATACCTGGATGTAAGGTATTTTACTGTATTATCGATTTGATAGTATAGAATATTCTACTCACCAACATGATAAAGTGATATCAAAAATGTGAAAATCAAAGATAAAATTAACGTCTCCATTTTTCTAAACTGACAGAACTACTTTTGAAAAAACTTCCAGAGCCGCAACTGCCAAGATTTTGCATATGTGTCGTGCTTGCTTATATACTATCCATTATCACATTATTGACAAAAATTATTATCTACATTTGGGTGGGGAAATAAAGCGGACGAAATGAACTGTATTGCCAAATGTATTTTTCTCGCTGTGAAATAGAACATCACTATTTACTGTACTTGGAAATGTCAAGAGTAGATCAGATTTGAAGGTGACAATCGTAAACGAGCGACATTAAAAACGAATTTTCACAATAACTACGCCTTACATATTTCGTTTGTAAATTTTTTGGGTCAAATTTTTTTTTGGAATTTAAAAAATGTTCACCGGGTTCGTTTTATGATCGTTCCAACCTTATGAAAAAATATTATGAGAAATTCAGGGAGGCCGCTGGACTGAGAAACCGCGAAACGACCGGGAATTTATTTTTTGACCGGGATTTGTAGAAATTTTCAGGAAATAAATCTGTCCAACTTTGATTTCAACCGTTTTTTAAAATAATTAGTTAAATTTTTATCTTTTTTCAATTAGGCTATCATTCAGTTTAGAATGCGCCCTGGTGGAAAAAATTTTCACCAGAAAGTAAAACATTGTAATTGATGTATAGAACTCCTGAATATAAAAACAAGAATCCAACGACCAAATTTGCGCAAGCACCACAAAATGCTCCTATTGTAATTTGAAGAAAAAAAAATTTCCTAACAAAAAAAGAATTTCAGTAGTATAGCTATGACAGTTCGGTGACACTTTGGTCGGTAAAACAGTGACCGGTAATTTACCGACAGGCGCTAATGGTTAGCTTCCGTGCTAAATTACCGACAGTGGTTTCCATATCCATAACCGATAGTGGCGTTCTCTACCATACCGGCAGAGTGAGACACAGGCAATGGGGCCACAGCAGTCGGTAAAACATCGACGAGCAAAGTTTCACTTTACCTACAGTCGTTTCCGAACAGACGGTCGATAAATGTGATCTCTGTTTTACCGCGAGAGTGTGACACCGAAGTTCACATACATGCCACGGCGTCTTGTCGTGGAGTTTCCGGCCCATATTCAGAGGCGCGCAGACGTGAGATAACCCGCGCTCCCTATCCCGCTAGTGCATAGTGGGGACTTCTCTTTAAAAGCCCACATTCAGAGGCGTGAATTTCAATTAGCGTTGTGGTGAAATGTGAATCAGTGTGAAGTGAGAAGTGTCTAATGAATTAAAGTGTCTTACGAAAAGAGTGTTTCAAATGATTTCAATGGTTGAGAAGAAGAGTGGTTCTGCGAAAAATGTGAGTTGTTATTTGTGCAGTGATTCATGTAGTGAAAAGTGTTCTTCGTGTTGCTTTTTGCTATTAATTAAATTTTATTGTGTGTGTTCTTAGATTATAAAGAGATCTGGAGAGTCTGGTGAGGCTCATCGTCGTCATCATCGTCGGCACCAGCCAAATCACGTTCCCGCTCACCATCACCGCTACCACAGACACCGCTACCGCTACCACAGACGACATCGAAGGCATTACCACCATCATCATCATCCTCATCACTAATACCATCATTGCCATCGACTTCAATAACTTTACTACAACAAACTCCAGTGAAACTCAAAAAACCACCAACATCAATAGATCATACATATCAGAGTGTACCGCTGAAAGATGCTGGTAAACAGAAACCGTGTAAACGTGCTGCCGCTCCACTTCCGTCATCATCATCACTGCACGCAGCTATCGTGAACGAAGATCTTCGTCTATCAGATGTAAGCAGTGATGATGAAGAAAGAAGTGCGAGTAAAAGACGGATCATAGAAATAATGAATCCCACTCATCGAAAAAAAACACAGCCAGTTATAATAAGCGGACGTAAACCTGAAGGTGCGTCAAATAAAAAATAAGTAGATATATCGACAACTCCATTCAATATGAGTCTATGTACTGACAGCGCCGTGTATGAGACTATTCCCTAAGCTTATACACAGCGCATAGTCTCATACTGGGCTCTGTCAGCAGATAGACTCATATTGAATGGAGGCGATGATATATATATATATATATATATATATATATATATATATATATATCTACTTTACTTAATCAAGCGTTGTTTCTTATGAGTAATGGTGGAGTTGTGACTTTATCGAGAGAAAAAAACGCTTTTTATTTGTCAAGTTAAATTGTAACAAGAAATTCAAATATTGCTTACTTCTTCAAATTCAGATTCTTTTTTATAGTCATATTTTATTTTCTAGCTATCATTCAAAAAAAGAATAGGCGGGATATTTAGATAATATACCGACGAAGCATGGCAACTGAATAAAGAAATAATTTTTTACCACGTGGATAAGCATATGTTTATGTGATTTATTGAAGATGGAAATAAAAATATGGTTACAACGAGAATCTGAATTTTTAAATAAGTGAAAATGGATAGAGAGGAGACTTAAAATGTTTTAATAGCAATTAAGGTTCATTCTATAATTTCATATTACAAACCAGTCAATGAGAGTTCATTCCAATAATTTTGTTACTGTCTTGGATTGTGGTAGTGAATGGTGATCCATCTGCACTATTACAATCACAAGCAACTCCTGATACTTCGCTCGTAAAAAGGCATGATATTAGACCTTAGTGCTGTTGCTGTAAATCATACCATCAAAATGATCCTCGTTTCGACTTGAAAACAATAGATCTTCCTTCACCTCGATTTAAGAGTAGAAGACAAGAAATCGAAGAGATTTTACAGGTTTAAGTCTATGTGGTATATATGTTAGGTTCCGAACCCGAAAACGCCCAATGGGCGTTTAAACCGCACGCACCTAGGAGTGGGCAATTCTAAATGTCCCGAACTAGGTGAGAGCGCTTTTAAGTGCACCGACCTAGGTGTGGGCATTCTCAAATGCACCCACCTAGGGTGGGGCAAAACTGAAACGTCCCGAACCCGTTCTAGTTGTCTTTAGATACAGAGAACGCGTTTTGGGGAATATAAAAATTTCTTCTTTTGATAAAAAACTAGTATATTTGTTGAGGCACATTCTGAAGCACACAATCCTGGTAAAAGTCAAGGATGAAAAAAAAAAGTTATCATATACAAGATAACTAATGTTAAAAAGTGATAAAGACGATTTAATTACTATTGTTATTGTTAATGTTATGTAAACATTTTCTAAACATTTTTAATAAATATTAGGTACATAACTATTCATAATTTTTACTTTATTTAGATTTTTTAAGATAACATTTCTTAAACAAATAGCCAATGTAATAATAGTGAAATTATTCCAAATTACCAGAGAATATGAATTTTCAACTAAAAAGTTAATTTTCAACAAATAATTTGAATTTTCAACAAAATATTTAGATTTTCAGTTGAAAAAATTAATTTTTAACAAAAAAAACGAATTTTCAACTGAAGTTATTAATCTTTAACCAAAAAATGAACTTTTCAGAAAGTAGTTCCACTGACAACTAAAATTTTTAACCTAAAAAGATGAATTGTAAACAAAAAGATAATAATTAATATGTAAAAAACAAAATGTTTTAATTAAAAGTCAAAAATATTTGCATTCAACCAACAGAAACGAATTTTCAACAAAATGCTTGAATTCTCTACTAAATCATATTAATTTTCAGTTGCATTTTTAAATAAAGAAACTTATTTTTGCAAAAAAAGAAATCCTTTTTGTGAGGCACATTCTGAAGCACGGAATCCTGATCAAAGTCAAGGATGAAAAAAACAGGCATCATATACTAGATAATTAATCTTAAAAAATGATAAAGACGATATAATTACTATTGTGATTGTTATGTGAAAATTTGATTTACATTTTTAATAAATATTAGGTACATAACTATTCATTAGTTTTTTTTTATTTAGAAGAAAATCTTAAGTGTAATTCCAAGTTCCATGCCAACAGTGCATGTAAAAATAAGTAGGAACAGATATAATAATATATATTCAACGTATATTGATCATATTTTAAATATCATTGATCGTTGTTTTTGAATTTTTCGAAAATGTGAATCTATTATTTGTACATATTATATTACTTTTTACTAATTTTTTCTCATTGGATGGGCGTTGTTTAGTGATATATTACCAATTTTTGTAAAGTGAATAATAACAATTTTATTGGGTTTATCGCTTTTTCATATTAGTTATCTTTCACATTATACCTGTTATTTTCTTTCATCCTTGACTTTGACAAAACTTTTGTGCTTTAGAATGTGCCTCAATAAAAAGACTAGTTTTTTGTCACAAAAATGAATTCCTATTTCTCCCGAAACGCGTTCTTTGTATCTAAAAGAATTTTAAGTGTAAAAATAAATAGGTGTAATATTACATAACTGATACTTTTAGAGACATATATCTCCTCAAAATATTTGAAATTATTTTTTTATTATTAAATTGGCTATCTGTTTAAGGAATCTTACTTTGAAAAATCTAAATAAAAAAACTAATGATAGTTATGTTCCTAATAATTATTGAAAATGTTTTTGTAAAAATAAATTTATTTATTTAAAAATGCAACTGAAAATTGCAATTAAATCAAGACCGAGCTTAGTTAATTCATTTCATCTAGTAGATCTGGCCCTTAACAAATTATTTTATTTGGACGCTTAATTTATTTTAACAACGATAAAGGTAACTAAATATATTTTTTATTATATAGAATGAAAATGTTCGATTACAGAACACTATAACTTGAAGACGGTTGCCAATCAATTAATGAAATTTATAGGTTTTATTTTCAACACTAATATCTCTAAACTGACCAAAGAATTTTTGAAACTATTCATCTCATTTGTTTGGCACTTTATACTTTTTTTTAAAATGCGTTTGTTATAGCAAAACTTCGTTTGTTCAAATAATTCACAGTTTATGTAGAAATAGAAAATAATAATTGGTTGATCTTTATTTAAAAATTCAACTGAAAATTGCAATGAAAAATTAATCTGTTTTAGTAGAGAATACGAGCATTTTCTTGAAAATTCGTTTCTGTTGGTTGAATGCAGTTATTTTTGATTGCTCATTAAAACATTTTGTTTTTATAAATATTAATTATTATATTTTTGTTTACAATTCTTTTTTTTTAGGTTAAAAATTTTAGTTGAAAGTGGAACTACTTTCTGAAAAATTCATTTTAACTTTAGTTGAAAATTCGTTTTTTTTTTTGTTAAAAATTAATTTTTTTAACTGACAATCTAAATATTTTTTCGAAAATTCAAATTATTTGTTGAAAATTAACTTTTTTGTTGAAAATTCATATTCTCTGGTAATTTGGAATAATTTTACTATTATTACATTGGCTATTTGTTTAAGAAATGTTATCTTAAAAAATCTAAATAAAGTAAAAATTATGAATAGTTATGTACCTAATATTTATTAAAAATGTTTAGCAAATGTTGACATAACAATAACAATAACAATAGTAATTAAATCGTCTTTATCACTTTTTCACATTAGTTATCTTGTATATGATAACTTTTTTTTTCATCCTTGACTTTTACCAGGATTGTTTGCTTCAGAATGTGCCTCAACAAACATACTAGTTTTTTATCACAAGAAAAAATTTTTATATTCCCCAAAACGCGTTCTCTGTATCTAAAGACAACTAGAACGGGTTCGGGACGTTTCAGTTTTGCCCCACCTAGGTGGGTGCATTTGAGAATGCCCACACCTAGGTTGGTGCACTTAAAAGCGCTCTCACCTAGTTCGGAGCCTAACATATATATATATATATATTCGGTATTCGGTTTTGATTCCTTGGGATTCGAACCGAAGGGCCTATGACAAAGCCACCGGACTCGTCCTCGGGTTGCGGATAGAGGGTCCCTGTACCAAGGGTTTCTGCTGAATATGGTTACAATAATTAATAAGCAGTCGCGGACAATTGTCCAGGGATGGTCCCGAAGGAATAACCCCTAAGCGGAGGTGTAACAACCGTTCCGAAAGCTGAATGGCACCTGGGTGAGGTGTCTCAAACGGTGACTCTGGGATACCGGGCGACCTTTCAGAGTATCAGCCTTATCCTTGCACGCGGGGCTCTACAAGGATGGACTAACCCTTTTCCCTAGCTGCTCGTGGGAACAACAATGACAACACCAAACATAGTTGTAGGAAGTGCGGTTCAAAACAATCGAACGCGCAGGGCTCCCGACAATGGGTCGGACAACAATGCCGACTACCCTAGAGTTGGGGGAACCAATCAAGACGGAGTCAATGCGATTGACCGGCGGAATCTCGTTACTTTTGAGTGGAGGATCGATTCAGGGACGACCTGCTGGAGTGCTATGATACCAGTATGGCCCCTGAACGAAAAGATTACATGGCGCGACTGCATGCTCTGTGGTGCGAGAAACACCCAGAGCTCTCGGATTTTTCGCAAAAACGTCTGCGAAACCGTGCCGAGGACCTCCGGAAAAGGGGTTATATAAGCGGAGCGCCTACACAACCGCAGCCAGAACAAGCCGGCAACAAAGAAAGAGAGGCGACACTGAGACCAGCCTCGAACAGGCATCCAATAGAGGGAGAACGATGCTTCAAGACCCGGAGAAACATCAACATTCAGGTTTCTCCCAAGCCCAAAGATCTGAATGAACTGGATGATGAGCTTCGTGGAGATTTTTCCGAAGAATCCAACCTCTGGACTATCAATTGTAATGTGTACAATGCAGCGAGAACTTTGTCAGATGCAAACCGTAAAACAAAACCAACGGTTGATCATAAGACCAAAAGACGAATGCATCAACTTAGCACAAAGATAGGCTGGGCAAGACAGTACGCGTCCCGCATTCAATGTGTAATTGACTACATAACATCTGGCAGGACTTTCACTGCCAAGGTTAGACAGTTCACGCGCGAACTGCGGATCCGTCATCACACAATCAACAAGTCAAAGCTACTGAACATCAGGCAGCATATTGTTGACAGAATACGAGCACTATCTGACGCTAGGAGAAGTCTAGAGCGGAGAGAGAGGTGGGTCAGAGAAAATCAACAGTTTTCGCCTGACCCATCTCGACTCTTCCAAGACCCTCCAGTTACTGTCGACCATCCGCCCAAACCAGAGGAGGTCGAAGCATTTTGGAGAGATTTCTACGAAGTCCAACATCCACTTAAAGAAGGCTCAAAGAACATAAACAGCTTCAAGGAGCTGTGCAATGCCCTCATCACAGCTGAGGAGGAATGTCCACCTATCACTACCGAGGAGGTGAAAAACGTATTAAGAGGCATGAAGAACTATTCCGCTCCGGGACCAGATGGCATCAAGACCTTCTGGTGGAAGAAGTTTCCTTCAACCCACCAGCATCTGGCCCGAATTTTTACCTCATATCTAAAGTCGGAAGAGCCTATTCCGGGGTGGTTGGTGGAAGGGCGCACAGTGCTCCTGCCGAAGACGGGCAACTTAGCTGACCCTAAGAATTACAGGCCAATAACTTGTCTGAACACACTGTATAAGATCTTCACAGCTATCCTAAATGATAGGATTGTTCGGACAATTGGACCTGTATGGCGAGAGATGTATGAACAACGTGGCTCAAAGAAAGGCGTAGCAGGATGTCGGGAGAACCTGCTCATCGATAGATGTGTCTGTAAAGACGCAGCATACTATCAGCGATTTCTATCCATGGCCTGGATTGATTACCGGAAAGCTTTCGATTCAACCTCCCATGGACTTATCATCTATCTGTTGGAAAGCCTAAAGGTTCATGCACACATCGTGAGGTGCATAGAGACGTTAATGCCGCTTTGGAAAACCAGATTTACTATCTCATCTGGAAAACATCGTGTGATCACTAACAGTATCACCTTTCAGAGAGGTGTATTTCAGGGCGACACCATGAGCCCTCTCCTCTTTTGCCTCACATTATTGCCACTATCTCTCGCACTTCGCCATTCCGAAGGGTATCTCTGCGGCAAACCTGGAAACCGAAAGCATAAGGTCACTCATGTATTTTACATGGATGATCTTGAGATCTATGCTAGGAATCAAGAGAAACTACATCTAGCTCTGAAAATTGTCAAAGAGTACACTCAAGAGATTGGAATGGAATTCGGGTTAGACAAATGCGCCAAGGTTAATTTGAAGAAAGGAAAACTTAATGGCATCCCCGAAGATCCTGAGCTCGTTGACAGAAGCGCTATACGACACCTTTGCGCTGGAGAGACCTATACATACCTGGGCGTGCCACAGAGCCGCATTCAGGACGCGACATCTATAAAGGATACTCTCCGATGCAGATACAAACTTCTCATCCGGCAGATTTGGTCTTCCGAACTGTCGGCGAGAAACAAAGTATCTGCAACGAACATGCTTGCCGTCCCGGTAGTACTCTATTCATTTGGAGTGGTTCCATGGACGAAGGACGAGCTCAGATCCCTTGATATCGGGACGCGAAAGGTTTTGCACATGAACAAGAGCATGCACCTTAAGTCTTCTGTTCCGCGACTTTACATCTCACGGCGCCTAGGTGGTCGCGGAATACTGAATCTTGAATGTCTTCACAACAGACTCAATCTGGGTATAGCACATATAGTTGCAAATGGACAAGACCCTCTTCTTAAAATGGTCAGGAAACACGAAGAAGTGGGAAAAGGGGCGTTTCTGTACAAAGCAGCGGAGGAGGCTGCTGAAACACTCGGCCTTGACTTCAATATTAGGGATGAGCAAAATGCATCAAATCTTATCCATCTTGAATACTCACTCCTGAAGGCCCGGATTAAGAAAGCACAGGAGAAAAACTTCCAGGAACAGCTCCTCGACAAGAGGATGCACGGCATCTTCCACAGAAATGTGGAAGATCAGTCGATGTCGTATGAGCTAACGTTTGCTTTCCTTAGATCACCCGGATTGAAGTCGGGCACGGAGGGCTTTATTTTGGCATGTCAAGACGGTGTCATTTCCACTCTAGCATACCGTCGCCACATTTTGAGCCAAGACATTCCCGATGATAGTTGCAGAGCGTGTCATGCACACCCCGAGCATCTAGGACACATACTATCTAGTTGTCCAACTCATGCGGGAACGACCTACATCCAAAGGCACAATGCGGCACTAAGAGTGCTTTATTACCATCTCTGTCACTCTTATGGCATTAGCCCAAATACCTCTCCGCTAAACGCTCCTAGAGAAATAGAGTCAATTGTCGAAAATGAGAAGTGCCGCATATACTGGAACTTCATATTCTCGACAATTGTTTCTGTTGCGCACTCGAGGCCTGACATAGTTCTCCTTGACTTCGAGAAACGAACCATGTTCGTTATCGAATTTTCGGCACCAGCTGACAAAAACGTCACAGCCAAGGAGAAAGAAAAGAAAGAGAGGTATAAAGACCTTATAAGGGAGTTGCGACGGTTATACCCGGAATATTCTGTTAAGCTAATCGTCTTGATCATCGGCGCTCTTGGAAGTGCCAAGGTTTCACTGGTTAATAGCCTGAAAAGCATCCCTGCGTGTCAAAAAAATGCTGAGACACTTGCGGGGAAAATGCAGAAGGCGGTCGTCCTTGGGTCGCTCCGTGTCCTCAGGGTGCACGAGACTTTTGCCGGACCATCGTATTGAGTTCGTCGCAGACTGTAACCACCTATCTCACGGTCGTGAGACGTGGTTACAGCTGAAATTTTACCGCGATTTCGCTGGGAGCGGGTGCAATTTTTCAGATTAGCACCCGCTCCCGGCGAAATCCTGCGGTTGTCCTTATGACAAATTTTTAACTATATACATATATAGCCTAGTATATAGTTTTTTTAACTCTATCAATCATAGATGTCAGCAGATGCAGCTTACGATCCTTTGCGTCCTGGTTATTTGGAACAATCACTCCCCTCATTACCATCCTCAGCTAAGACATCAACTTCTGAGAAAAAGGTGGAGTCTAAAAACCAGGAAGAACGTTAAAAAGAATGATAATATACCGCTAGTCAATAATAGAAAGGAAAAATTAATACAGCAAAAGAAGTTGTCTCATTATCCTCAAGCATAAGGGATGCACGATTGAATATTTAAAAAATATTCGAAATTTGTGAAAGAAAAATTAATAATAATTTTTTTAAATGTCATGCATGTAAGATTTGATACCTAATATAAGAGTATTAAATAAAAATGTTTAATCTTTTACTTTAATGGTTGTATTATTCATTATGTTTACGTTACATTTGTTTTCTAAAACATGCACAATACTTTCAGGTATAAAAAACTATAAATTGATCCTCCAATTCAACAACAATTCTTGAACCAAATCTTTTATAAACTTTTTGAATCTGCGAAACGGCATACATTCTTTCTTCAGTAAGTACCCACATATAAATTATTGATTGGAGTCTATTCTCTTCGAGATGCACCTTCTACAAAATTTGTTTCTGAAATGTGTCCTTAGTTATATGGTGAAATGAAATCACCAGAAACTCTCTTTTTTCTTATAGTAACCTTATTCTATTTATTGCTAATACACACGCATTAGATAGGTTTAAAATATAACATTTAAGTATGTAGAAAAGATGACATTTATATTTAGACAAATATTGTCACAAATACATTTTTCTCAGGAAGATATTTTAATGCTCATGTTTAAATTCAAAATGATTGTAAGGTCCTCCAAGGTAGTGAAAGTAAAGTTTCTTTTCCTCAACTGCTTCCTCCATCTTTTCAAATTTATCCTCCTCTGGTGTGTTCTCGGATGCTTCCTCAAAGACTTTCATGATTCTACCAGGCAAGAATACAGAAAACTGATTGTTCAATTCAACCACAATCCTATTACCATACTTTGTTCGTACTTTTCGAATCTTGAACACAGCATACTTCTTCTTCACAGTCAGTTCCGATAATTTTTTTGTAGGTAGGACCCCATCCATACGACCAACTGCGTTAATCTTTTTAAGATCCATCTTTTCTGAAGGCTTATTTAACTTTTTTCACAAGACGTTTGCACTGCACTTTGTTGAATGACACCACTGTAATCTGTCGCTGCTCTTATAGTCCATTATCCCACTCTTTGAACATTACCCCACTCGTTGCACATGCGCACAAATATTCTAGATGCTTCAAGAAAATCAAACTGTTGAGTTATAGTAATGGCACTCAGTGTAAGTAATGGCTGTAAAATTTAAATGCTAATACCATTATTATTTATTATGTAACAACATCTATCAATAATAATCATAAAAGTAATAGTTAGAAATTTGAAAAAATTGTGTTTTTAACATGACTAATGGTTAACTAGTGGATAGGTTTAAAAGTAATGAACACTTTTATTACCGTTAGTCATTTTTTTATTCATTCAAGAAAAAAGACTTAATCTATTTTTACAAAGTAAAATCTTAACCTAATTTGATAAAAGAAACTTTATGAAAACAGGAATTCGCACTTATTATAAAACTCTTTAAGCGTTGTATTTTTCAAACAAGTGTCTGTAGTATCTAAACCTTTAGTCACATCATTAGCATCATCGTCGTCAGCACTGCTTCCAGCATAAATCCTGATGGTTGGCTGATCCTGAGGAGTCAAGAACCAGATCTTAAGCGTCAGGACATTTCGGACAGCGCAGCTGTGATTCCAGAACTGGGTATGATGATTACACGTGACGGAAACTGCATTGTGTAATTTCTTTAGCGAAGGACAGCCCAAATCTTCCAAATTGCGTACATTCAGCCCAAACTCGTCAAACCATTTCTTCTTTTCAAGTCCTTTGACGTAAATAGCACAAGCACCAAGTAGTATATCTTGAAGTATAGGTCTTACTTCCTCGTAGGGTATGTCACCAGAAGTCCACCCGATACCGTGATAATTGCGCGTCAGCCACAAATTTTCGCTCTTGTATCGAGCAGGCAGAGAGTTCCAATAGCAGGGAGGTTCAAAGAGGTAGACTAGAGGTTGAGCCTCTTCCTGAAGGGGAACTATAGCCAATTCCTTGAAGATGAACTGGTTGTTGGGCTTCTTGAAGCCTTGCACGTCTACAATGAACTCCATTTCGACCAAAACTGAATTCTCTTACTAAAATCATCTACTTTATACCTTTTCTCCCCACAACCACTAACATTACCCCCACCACTATCATCTTAAATCAACTTCTTCACACTACCACTCAGTGGCTGGTACTGAATCATACGGTCATGTATAATTAGACAGTAGGCTGCAGTTTCAGCGGGAAAATTGTCTGCAGATTCAAATTCCAAACGAACGTCCACTGAGGTCTGTTTGAGAAACTCATTTTGTTTTGAGCAATCAATGACACTGAGAGGAGCGTATTCTTTGAAATCACTTTTCTTCAACATTGGTTCAGGCTCTTTACCATAGTAGGCTGCCTGAAAGTTTGCATACATCTCATACAGTAGTGCAAACTGATTATGGCCAAAGTCCAGATTTAAATTACCATACGGATAGTACTCTGAATTGAGGAATAACTTGACATTGGTTATATTGCAGTGATCGAAGCGATTAGCATATCTGGCTAGCCTATCCTTTCTACCTGTCTGGAAACCCAGTATAACGTAACGTGGTTCTTCCAACTGAGTTGATGTTTTCACAGTCCATATATGTCTTGAGGTGGTGGGAAGCATGGGGTATTCATACAATTCCCATGAGCGAAAACTCATAGTTGTGAGAAAATCTTTTCCAATAACGTTCAGCAAATTTATCTTTTGCTCATCCGAAGCTATTACATATGGTATCATCCACACTACTTTATGAATTGAGATATTGAATTGCTCTTCGTTTCCTGGCGCTTGTCGTGCTTGAACAACAGAATTTAAGTCACTGCGTGATCTTGTCAGGATAAGTTCATGCTTTGCATTAACAACGATCTTTCGATAGTCTTCAGCAAATCCTAGGATCATACTGAGTTGTATAGTGACATCAAAGTATCCCTCATGATTGGAAAGACGTTTTGTTCCTTCCGGAATGTCGAGCCATCCGGCATTCTCTATAAAATAACTTTGTCCAGGAGCAAGTGAGATGTAGCCCTTTATGGTGCTAGTGAGACCGACGTTCTTGCAGCGATCAATCTCAATACCATTGAGTTCATAGCGAACTTCATCAAACGGATAGCAGATGGCATTGCTCACTAGTGCTGTACTAGCAACAGCTGTAACTCCATCAGGCCTTGTTAGTCTTCCATACACATGCACTGAACTCTTGCTGGGTAGTACACACAAATCTTGATGCTGGACAGCAATTCGAATTTCATCACTGTTGTTGAATGATGATGATGCATAAGGCTGATGTGCATGAATCTCATAGTGAGCTATAGACTCATCAAATCTCACAGGTGCTTGAATTTTTAGTATTTCTTCCATTTTTATTGCAACAAAAGGAGATGATCAATATCTTGAATGGACTTTTCAGTTTCTTTTTCCACGTGGTTTGATCTTCAGACCAAGCTGTTCCAGAAAGAGCACGTTCTGAGGTGTTAGCTCCTTGCGTGCTGCTTGAGAACTGGTTTGCATTCGACATGTTGACGCTTTTATATAGACTCCTTTGAGATTGTACAGTATACCCATTATGATGATGATTTGACATGCAGTCGTATTGTTATCACCTCTCCTCGGAAATTCACCAAGTCACCGTCCTGATCAACTATGCGGAGCTGACTTTGATGTATTGTCTTCACGGTGATTGGAAGGTAAATGACGTGTGACGGCACTTCAACGATCTTATATCCTGGTGGTACAACAGGAAAGAATTCATGAATCGTGTGTACTTTGCGATTATTTATGTAAGCTCCAGTAGTGATATTACACTCAACTCGCAGAGCATTCACTTTGAGAATAGCCACAGGTAGATCAGAAGTATGAGTCTTATTGGCTTCGAGAACACGTGGAGCGAATCCCAACAATCGTGCAATAGAATCGTGAGGTTGAAAGTTCACTTTGCGATCACACTTGATCTCGCTGCGAAATGTGTTATTATTTGGCTTGATGTTTATTGTAATTTCATCAATTGCTAGAGCTTTCTGGACATAACTCTCAATGTCTTCAATCTCACAGCTGCCAGTAGGTATGGTCACTACTCCATCACCAACATAGATTTGATTCTTTCCAGTGTCAACGTTAGGAATCGCATTAAATGTGAGCATTTCAACGAGTCCAAGTACATAGTTCTTATGAGGAGAGAGTTCTATTGGTGGAAAATACTCTGAGTCTAGCACAGAAGAGTTTCCTGTTATCGTGAGAGTAAATGATTCTTCCATGATGGTGTTTTTCTCTGTACTGACTCTAGTCCGTTCATTACATGTTCTTATATAGACAGTGTTTGTCTTTTATATGTAGTTGTCCAGATAGAAATTTTAAGCACAAGTGTCCACATTCAACACTGTCATAGTCCTGATATCTGTCATGATTGTACTTTATCACGCTACCAACACCTAGGTAATCTACGAGATCCAAAGGTGGACGAAGATTACCGAAACTGTCTGACTCAATTTGGTGGGGACCCTTTCCTGGTAGTTGATTGCACATAAATACTCCACGAAAATGTGGAATCTTTAGAGCTTTAGCATACTTGAACAGATCGGTATCAGTGAGTGCATGGTGAGGTAGCCTCAGTGCAAGTTTTTTTACCCTGGTCTTAGACGAAGTCCCTGTCCTTTTCGGTAAGGTTTCATATGAAGACCTAATCCTTTTCTATAGGGTTTTAAGTGTAAACCTTTTCCTAGAGCAATAGCCTCCATTGCATTGTTATGACGTTGAGCTTCTGCCAGTTGTTGCTTGGCTGCGCTAGCATCATTTACCGCCTTAGCTGCACCTGCTGCTCCACCAGTGAGAGCTCCAAGTGCACTAAGTCCAGCAAAAATTGGAATCAGTGGCAAAACACCACCGACTTTCGAAGGGATTGGTAGAACACGTGGATTTTGCACTTGATGTTTATCGCCTGGTCTTTTGACGGCTTTATGTGCCCCTCTGATTGCAGACTTGATGGCCACTTTTGCATCACTACTCCTTTTCATTGCTTTCTTAGCCGCATTCACAACCTTTCTGAATGCTATAAGTTTATTTCTTGCAGCTGGTTTCTTTTTCACACTAGATTTCCTCTTCTTTGAACTGGGTTTCTTCGTCAGCCCCATACCGAGTTTCGCTTTGGCATTCATGACGTTAGTTATTGCTAGTGCTGCCGCTTTCTCGCCAATTCCAGCGTCTTTAGCAAAAACGGGCTTCCAGGCTTTACTAGCTAGTATACGATCTGCAGCGTTTCTCACTTCAACGTTTTCACGATTTCTCGAGTATGCAATGTCGTGTTCTTTACACGCAGCGCCTAGAGGATTGATAACGGGATCACCTCTAGCAAGTCGTTCGGCTAGCTTAGTACCTGGACCACAGTATTGGTAGCCAGGCAAGTGCAACTCAAACGGCAAGTTGTTGATGACTTTGTTGACCAATCCTTTACCTCGATGATGACGGCGTGATACTTTGTTTACTTTATGGTGCACAATGATTCTTCACTGAATGGAGGTTAGCACGCAACTGACCTGGAAGCTATATAAGCGCTGTATTTATAGCTTTCACAGCAGTTGATATCAAGATGCGGTTCAAGACACAACCTATTAAACTTCCGGTATTTAATATTGATAGCTTTGTCCAATCAAAAAAGTATAGGGTGAAACGTCATGGTAGCCTTCTACTAGACAGCATTCGCGCAGTGTTTTGTGGACCATCAAATTGCGGCAAGACAAATGCATTACTTGCCCTAATCTTACACCCAAACGGATTGAAATTTGAAAGTGTCTACGTCTACTCGAAATCCCGCAAACAACCAAAGTACAAATTCTTGGAACGGGTGTTGAATGATGTAGATGGAGTTGAGTATTTTCCCTTCAGTGAGCATGAAGAAGTAATACCACCATGTGAAGCTCAACCAAAATCGGTAATTGTATTTGATGATGTTGCCTGTGAGAAACAGGACAATATTCGAGCCTTTTTCTGTATGGACAGACACGCTCATGTTGACAGTTTTTACTTATGTCAAACTTACGCTCGAATACCTAAACATCTGGTTCGAGATAACGTCAATCTATTGATACTTTTCAAGCAGGATGAGAAGAATTTAAGACATGTGTATGACGATCGTGTGAACACTGACATGAGTTATTTACAATTTAAAGACTTATGTGCAATATTTTGGAATACTGACAAGTATGGATTTGTTGTCATTGATAAGGATAGTGAGCTCAATAAGGGAAGATACAGAAAAGGTTTTGACTGTTTTATCTCTCTATAAATATATGTCATGTAGTGGAAATGGTGTCATTATAAATTGACACATCAACACGTCAACATGTCAAAGTTTCACAAAGAGAAGGAGGTGCTCCGTCAAATTGCTAAAGCTAGTAAGGCGATTCGGCGTCAACATCGAATGCTCAAAATGGGTAAAGAAGCCACTGAAAAGATAATGAGTGAAACGTTCAAGCCAATCGTCATGCCATTGCAGAAACTGGTTGATATATCGAATCCATTAGTTAAGAAGGAAGTTCAACAAAATGAGCTTGTAAAGAAAAAAGATCAGGAGGATGAGCAGGAGGAAGGGGAGGATGAGTGGGAAGAGGACGACGATAATGCTTCCTTTATGACTGCTGATGCTGAAGGAAAGCAAGATACAACTGTGCGTCAAGAAGATGTAGTGCCTGAGCCTGCTGATAATTACGAGTATTTAACAAACAAATTTCTCAGGATCCTGCAACAAAATAGGAAGCAGTATTTGGATATAGTTTATGGTGTGCTTAAACTCAATGATGGCAGTCTTTTTATTGGTGACAAACCCATTAGTTTTGAGGCACAATATATCAATGTTGGTGGTAAACAGTATCTGAAAACTGTTGGTCTGCTTGAACTTTTGTTTAAACAAAATCCAGAAGAATCCCACATAAGCACTGACGATCGAAACAATTATAAGGAAATTTTGATTGCTACAAATGCACACAAGAAGCGATACAGTTCCAGTGAATCCATTCGCACCAGCAACAATAATAAGTACAAGAACTTTATTTCAAAATTGTTCAACGTATCACGCAGACGATCATCCAAAGGTGGAGGTTCCCTGCCACAGTATATGGTAGCAAGAAAAAATGTTAGGACTGACTATATCTACTGGGACGACCCTAATGAACTAGTTGATCGTCTTCGTCTACTCCTAGCGTCTCAGGCAACCCGAGTCACAACAATGAAATTATATCAATCATTGAGGAACTGCGGGAAGCTGGAATCATATATTAGGAGGGTACTTATAACGCTTTCGTTAGTATTACGATGAGTATCGACGTGTTTGGACGTCACCTGGATCGAATCGCTGCAGGAAGCCGTGGGCCGCCTGGTGTTGGATTCAAGATTACCTCTGACGCTCATTACGACGTAGATGGCAAGAAAGTTTGTAACGTTAGTGAGGCCAAAGAACAATACGACGCAGTCAATTTGGGACTTGTACAGCGTATCGTACAAAACGAGATACGTACTGTGTATCAAGTCACATCATCTATGCGGACAGAGATTGACAATAATAGTTTGATGATACGTTTACTCGGAGAATCAATCAACGAAAAACTTAAAAATCTGCAGATTGACACCCAACAAGATTTGTCAGTCCGTAACACTGAACTCATTGCCCAGTTGAACGTTCGATTAAACGCTCTCGAGAATGGATAAGGAAAAATTGGCAGTAGTCACAGAACTGCATAAACCCGCTAGAAAGAATTATCCACGTCGTCGCGTGCAGACACGTGGTATAGACGAGACGTGGCAGGCAGATTTATTTGAAATGCTACCCTATGCCAGTGAGAATAATGGCTACAAGTATTTACTCACCGTTATAGATATTTTCTCCAAGTACGCCTGGGCGGTTCCTGTTAAAAGCAAGAGTGGACCAGATGTCACTTCAGCAATGCAATCTATACTTGAGCAGCATCGTGTACCAAAAAACTTACACACCGATGAAGGTAAAGAATTTTATAATTCACATTTTAAAGAACTTATGCAACGATATGGTATCAATCTCTACTCAACGCATAGTAATCTAAAGGCGTCAATCTGTGAAAGATTTAATCGCACGCTCAAGAACAAGATGTGGCCACAATTTAGCTTAAGAGGTAACTATAAGTGGATATACATTTTGCCTACTCTCATCTTCAAGTACAACAATACGAAACATCGATCAATCGGTATGAAGCCAAAAGATGTCACTACCGAGGATGAAGAGGAGCTGATGCAACGCTTAAAAAAACTGCGAAATATACCGAGGAGAAGACCAAAGTTCAAAGTTGGTGACAAAGTTCGAATCAGCAAGCACAAGCACGTTTTTGAGAAAGGATACACCCCCAACTGCACAACAGAGATATTCACTGTGGATCGAGTTATGCTTACGAATGCAGTGACGTACAGGCTCAAAGACTATCAAGAAAAAGCCGTTTCTGGTGGATTTTATGAGCAAGAACTTCTCAAAGTTAAACATTCAGACGTATACCTTGTGGAAAAAGTAATCAAGAAACGTGGTAACAAAATATTTGTAAAGTGGTTAGGTTTTGACAGTTCACACAACAGCTGGGTAGATAAATCAGATATGTAATTAACTTTGTGCAATGTTGAATCAACTCTGTGCAATGTCAAATCAATGATTAATCAATGTTGAACCAACGAAGAATCAATGTTGAACCAACGTTGAACCAATGATGAATCAACAGCGATTGAATGTTAAACTAAATTATGAGATTTATAATACTAAGTCTACGCTTGTGCTAACTAGATGTAAGATTTTTGATAAATAAAAAAGCAATTCATATACATATATTATGTTTTTTATTCAGTATAACCCTTACACCTACTATATTTACAATTATTTACAACTTAAACCTAATCTTTTACCAGAAGATCTAGCAATTCTTCATCACTATCACTAAAGACATCATCGACATCCATTGCACTGATTCTATAATGCCCCCATGCGAGGGTGTCTGTACTATTTGGGAGTAAGTATCGCTTATCGTCATAAGGACTTAGTGCAATCTTTTGTTGTTCAATAGTTTCGACATTGTGTAGTCTTGACCTGATCACATATTGCGTTCTGGATTGGATACTCCAATTTCGCAAGCATTCGGTGTAATCATCAAAGGTAATACTTTTCTTTACAACAGCTGCTTTTACACCTTTGGCTTTTTTAACAAAGTCCTCACCATTGACACGGATACTATACATCTTACTTCGCAAACCAACATATTCTTTAATCATTTCACCATTACATTCATCTTTCATCAAACCCAAAACTTTCTTGTTTCTTTGCGGCATTCCAAAAATATTGTCCCGAGGGTAATCTGAAGTGTCAAATTGTTGAGTATTCTTTTCCATATCTTCTTTCATGTCAGCATAAATGTCCTGACACTTCACTTCATATATTAAACTATCCGTGTCAGTATACAAGAGTTTCCAGTTGTTACGATATTTTTTACGCATGTAACCGTAGTGAAAATCATAAATTAGGATTTTAGACACATCCAGCACTGTCAGACCCACATAGATTGGCTTATTAAACAAAACTTCTGTCTTTCTTAACTCTATAGCCATGAGATTTTCACTGAAAATGGCTCTGCTGTGGAAGTTCGGTTTAGCTATGAGGGCTTCTGCTCCAAACCTACCCTCCCATTTTGCCACGAGTTTCACGTTTACATGCTTTCGCACATTCTCCATTGTCTTACCGTAAACTGCATTATTCATCAATTTGTACAAGTTCTTTTCGAATTCATTTTTAGCTTGTGCTCTCTTTTCAGTATTGAAATCTATGTAACTCTTGAGCCATGTTGACTGATTGAATTTAAGTACTCTGTGAATTTTGATTAATACCAGACCGTTTGCAAGAGCATCCTTGAGAGCTCGGTAATGGAGAACGTACTTATGTTTCAGTAGGAGGGTAGTTAGAAGCTTCTCCTGGTTGGAACCCGGTGGTTTCGAGTGTTCTGGACAGAACGGTAAATCATTATGCTCATCGTGAAGCTCGGGTGGATAGTACAAATCAACTTCTAGAATATAACCAATGGGTGAATCATTTGGAATATTGAAATCAAAATTTTCCAAATTTGTAACCCACTCAAAACCACCGTAAGGAAGGGGTTGTCCCATTGCCCAACCGTAAAGGTTGTTTGCATCGAAATATACAATGTAGATGATCTCACCTCTTTCATTGAAAACTTTCATATACTTGTTGTTGGCAATGGTGTATCGGTTGGAGCATGGACTTACTCCACCCTTTTTACCATTCTCAATCATCAGTAGCATATCAACATCAGTGAGGAGTTCCAATCTTACCCCTGTGTTTACGCGTGTAACGTAAATGTCTATTTAGGATATATATATATATATATATATATATATATACCATTAAGCCATTTCCCTTTCGGCGAGCCTCAAGGGGTAAGCGTGACAACTACCCGATTCGGGTAGTGTTTCTAGTTGGATAGTTTCTTGTAGTAAAATAACTACAAGTGTGGGCTCACCACACCCACCACCGCCAACAGCAACGCAGCAGTATCAGACGGTCACCCATCCAAGTACTAACCGCGCCCAACACTGCTTAACTTCAGTGATCTAACGGGAACTGGTGTTTCCAGCGTGGTATGGCCGTTGCAATATATACATATATATATATATATATATGATTTACGTCACTTCCCGTTTCGTGAACGACTCTTCCAGTTGGTTAAGAAATGGCGACAATCAACGTGACACCTTTTGAGCTCGTACGCAATCGTATCACACGCACTATTATATTCGCGATCGGTCGTTTCAAATTGATAAAAAATCATCCGAGATACTTATGAAGTGATTTGTATATTCATCTTATTAAATGTACCTATGTTATGAAAAGTGTGAGAGTTTCATTGTGTCAAGAACCTTCGCGGCTATGAGAGCCTTCTGATGCCAACATTGATTTGAATATCTAACCGTTTGGTTGTGTGTGATAAATTTCACATCTTTAACATTTGGTCCTTCGAGCCGGATACAGTGATTGTTTAAAAATCATCTTGTGATTATTTTAAATATAGTGAGTTCTGATGTGTTTGGTAGCCATTTTTACCTCGTGGCTTCGCAATCTTGAAGATTGTTCTGCTTGAGGCTTTTTCTGCTTCAAAGTCTTGATAAAATTTGTTAAAAATGAACGGAGCCGAGAGTGATGCTATTCCTTGAAGGAGTATTTGTTTCCTCATATCCCCTTAAAGAGATTTATTATTGAGATCTCAGATCTCGAGAGACAAGTGTATGCACCTCTCACTTACTCTCATCAATTCTCTGGACTCAACAGTGTCTATCCTGCTCTCTCCAATTGACGTTAACAGGTTTAATTGTATGAGTCTTAATCGCTCAATTCTATTAACTGTTTTCTTTCTCTGTCGCCAATACAACAGGTAGCTGTATGTATTCTTATCACACGCATACATTAGTGACTGGCTTCTGTTATGAACCTCAGCTGTTACCACGGAAAATCAATACTCAGTGACTTAGTGCTCGCTAATTGGAATCATTAAGTGTCCTTCAAAGTTAATTAAAAGTGAGTTTCTTTACTCAAAATGACAACCGAAAAAGCAATGTCATTTAAAACTTTACTAAACAACCAACGCGACACATTTGGACTCATTGATCGTACTATTTCGAACTTTAATAAGATTGGAAAGGAAAATGTGACAGCTGCTAAGATTCAAAGCAGAATTGATATACTCAAGGAACGCTGGGAACTCGCCTGTAAGTACCACAATATGATCAACGCCGTTGTCACTGATGACGAAAGAAAAACAGAAGAATACTTCATAGAAAAGGAGTATAGTAATGCTTCAGATCAATATGAAGAAGCCATGGATCTTCTTAGCGACTGAAAAGCAAAATTCGCTCCAGTCACTCCAGCAGGTAACTCAACGTTCTTAGATAATTCGTTCAGTCCACAACAACAAGGTAACACTGTAAATATAAAACTACCTCAAATTAATTTACCAAAGTTCTCGGGAAATTATGTCGAATGGATAAGTTTTCATGATTTATTTAAATCACTTGTGCATGATTCAAATCGATTATCCGATGTGCAAAAGCTCCACTATCTTATGTCAAGTCTAGATGGTGAAGCGTCACAAATGTTAAGTTCACTTACAATAACCGAAGCTAATTATAAAAGGGCATGGGACGCGTTAAAATCTAGATACGAAGATAAACATTTAATTATCAATAAAGTGTTAGATGATTTGTTTTCTATTTCTCCTGCTAGTCAAGAATCGAGTTGCGAATTGAAACGTATTTATAATAAATACAAAATGGCGATCGATTCACTTGATAATTTAGGTGAGGCAAAAGTTCAACGCGATTGGTTATTTATACATCATATTGTAAATCGATTTGATAAACAAACCAGAAAAGCCTGGGAATTATCCGTGTGCGATATTAACGAGTATCCAGAACTTAGCGAATTCGAAGCTTTTTTGAAAAAACGGATTCACGCGTTAGAAGCTATACACCTCAAAAACAGGATAATAGCAATCAACGTCAAAATAAAAATATAAAATCACATCACACGACTACTGACAAATCAAATGCTAATCTTACAGTCGAATCAAGCTCTGCTAATTTAACTAATATATGTGTTTTATGTAAATCTCAGCACGTAGTCGCAAAGTGTCCACAATTTCAAACTAAAACCGTAGATCAACGCTATGAAATATTAAAAACAAATAATTTATGTTTTAATTGTACCCGATCTGGCCATAGGCCCTATAAATGTTCAAGCAAATATCGATGCAATAAATGCAATAAATTGCATCACTCATTACTGCATCGTAACGCTAATCCTTATCAGAACAATAATAGTGATAATTCAAACCTAAAGTCTGAAAATATTCCAGAAACAAAAAACATCTCTCATCTTTCTTATGAAGGAACACGACGTCGTCGTACTGCTATGTTTGGTACTGCTCGGGTCTTATTAAAAGGTCCAAACGGACGCTCTCAAATTGTGAGAGCAATGATTGATCCTTGTTCTGATCAATCATTTATTACGGAGTCTATGGTCCAAAAATTAAGATTACCACGACGTCGTATTCATGCGACTGTAGAAGGTTTAGCTGGAGCGCATTTGACTACTGCTACTGCGATTGTAACACTCAATATAGAATCTCTAATCAATCCAAGTATTAAACTGACACTGGACACATTTGTTTGTCAAGATGTGACTCGCTATGCGCCTCCTTATAAACAAGATATAGATATCGATTCTTGGCCTCACTTGCAAGGTCTAATTTACGCAGATCCTGAACCTTTTTCCAAGGATCGGATTGATGTTATGTTCGCTGCTGATGTTTACTCTGCTATCATGGAACAGGGTTTAATGAAAGGTCCCATAGACGCTCCAATTGCTCAGGCCACAATTTTCGGCTGGATTATTGTAGGGGCATTAGAGGGGACCTCTGCTAATATGATGAGGAATGTTGTCGTTCATCACTGCTGTCAAATCAGTGAGATTTCTTCTCTTCTCAATAAATTTTGGGAAGTAGAGGAGGTTCCACAAGTGAATCATCTTACGGAAGATGAAAAACTATGTGAAAAACATTTTTCTGAAACTCACTCTCGTGATAACACGGGTCGGTACATCGTTCGTTTACCGTTTAAATTAGGTCCGCCAATTAACATTGGAATCTCGTTTCCCATCGCGCGGAAACAACTGTTTAATATCGAGCGTAAATTAACAGCTCAACCTGAGTATAAATTACTATACTCAAATTTCATGAATGAGTATGAATCTCTTGGTCATATGGAACGCATCACGTCAGGTGATCCCTATGCTGATACGCAGTTGGTGTATATACCTCACCACCATGTTATTAAAGAAACCTCAACTACAACGCGCTTGCGCGTAGTTTTCAACGCCTCAAGTTTTACAACTAACGGCACGAGTTTAAATTCTCACATGCTTGTCGGGCCGAAGTTACAATCGGATCTCCCTACTATTATCATGCGATGGCGCATGTATGAAGTCGCAATATGTGCCGATATATCTAAGATGTATCGTCAGATTTTGATAGATCGACGTTATATTGATTATCAAAGGATTATCCACCGCGATAATCCCGATATTTCTCCGCAGTCATTCCGGTTATTAACTGTAACATACGGAACTGCAGCAGCTCCATATCTTGCTTTGAAAGTAATGAAACAACTCGCTCATGATGAGGCCTCATCTTATCCTTTAGGATCAAATATTCTATTAGAGAATTTCTACGTTGATGATGTCCTCTTCGGAGCAGATAACCTTGAGTCTGCTCAAACTTCAAAACATCAATTAATCGATATTTTGGCTCGCGGTGGCTTTCAGTTAGATAAGTGGTCAAGTAATATTTCTTCATTATGTACTGACCAATCTAGCAATCAAAAGGAATTAAAACCTTATGATGATTCAGAGAAAAGTGTCATTCGTATCTTGGGGCTCTCGTGGGATCCTATGCATGATCAGTTACAAATCCGCACAGATATCAAGATTCAAAATGTTTACACTAAACGTACTGTTTTATCTACCATCGCTCGAATGTTTGATCCAGTTGGTTATCTGACTCCTATAAGTGTCAGAGCAAAAATTTTTATGCAGGGATTATGGTCGCTGAAATCACATTGGGATGACGTGCTGCCAGATTATTTGCATAATGAATGGCAATCTTATTGCACAGAGCTAAAGAAGTTAGAACTTGTGTCTATTCCTCGTTGGGTAGGTAGCACATCAAATTCAAAAGACATAGAAATACACGGTTTCGCTGATGCATCCACTCAAGCATATGCTGCGTCTGTATATTTGCGCATTGCCTCAAATGACGGGTTTATTACGTCCCTCACATATGCAAAATCTCGAGTTGCTCCTCTAAAACAACTCAGCGTTCCCCGCTTGGAATTATGTGCAGCATTGTTGCTTACACAAGCGGTGCAGTATGTTCAAACTGCGTTACATTTAAAGTCTGTTCCAACTCATCTTTGGTCAGACTCAAAAATTGTTCTTGCTTGGCTTGAAAGGCCAGAGGCAAAATGGCCAACTTTTGTCGCTAATCGAGTGTCTGATATATTCACTCGCGTTCCAAAAGCTTCATGGCATCATGTGCCTACGGCTGACAATCCTGCGGATTGCGCATCTCGTGGGATTTCTCCAACTGAAATAACGTCAAATGCACTTTGGTGGAATGGCCCAAAGTGGTTGGTGCAATCTGCTACAAATTGGCCTGGGGACTTTGAGTTGTCTGAAAAGGACAAGTCTGATCCAGAGTTACGTGAGATGAAGCATGTTCACACGGTCACGGTAAATTCCTGTATGTCAGATGAATCGACCTCTGATATCAAACGGACCTTATCTGTGAAGTTTTCAAGTTGGCCAAAGTTATTGAGGGTAACAGTTTTCTGTTTAAAATTTATAAAATATCAAATTAAACGAGCCCTTGATAAATTTAGTGATAAATTATCTTCGATGTTACGAGAGAAACTACAGAAAATCGTTGAACATGATTCGGATTTCATTTATGAGTCCCGCATTTTATGGTATAAAGTAATTCAGACTGACGTATTAGCCAAAGAGTTAAATATGTTGAGAAAGGACGGGCTCTGTTCAAAATCGAGCGTTATCAAGCAACTAAATCCATTCGTGGATGCTTTTGGTTTAATTCGAGTAGGAGGTCGTCTTGAGCACTCCCCCTTATCGTATTCTGAAAAGCACCCTATCATTCTGATGGATCATACGCTCAGTACGCTAATCATACGACATGCTCATTTACGCACACTTCACGGTGGAGTACAATTGACTGCGCGTGTGTTACGCCAAACAATTTGGATGATACGTGCGCGATCTTTAATAAATCGATGCATCAAAAGCTGCATTGAATGTACTCGACATCGCGCGTATACAGCATCTCAAATTATGAGCTCGTTACCCTCAGCTCGCGTAACCCCGTCTGTTCCTTTCACACATACAGGGATTGATTATGCCGGACCATTCAATTACAAATTGTCTAAGATCCGCAACGCGAAAATTGATAAAGCATATATATGCATTTTCATTTGCCTAGCTACTAGAGCCATCCACATCGAGGTCGTTTCTGATTATACGACTGAAGGATTCATCGCAGCACTTCGACGATTCGGCAGCCGTCGAGGTTATCCAAAAATTATTTACAGCGATAACGCCAAGAATTTTGTAGGGGCTAGTAGGCAATTGCAAAAGGCGTTTAGACAGGTTTTATCTGATCCTCAACTACACGGTGAATTTGCCGTTGAAGGTTTGAGATGGAAGTTCATTCCTCCCGCCTCACCACACTTTGGTGGCTTATGGGAGGCTGGAGTAAAAAGTGTGAAACACCATCTCAAACGTGTTGTCAGGGATCAAAACCTGACATTCGAAGAATTTACCACTCTCACATGTCAAATTGAAGCATGTGTAAATTCCCGCCCTATTGCATCTATCAATCACGATACAGATCAATTTGCATCTCTGACGCCGGGACATTTTTTAAATGGTGGTGCACCGCTCACTTTACCCGAGCCATCTATTTTGAATCTTAATGAGTTACACCTCAAACGTTGGAACTTAATTCAGCAGAGGCTTGAGCAATTCTGGCGTCTCTGGCGCAGCGACTATCTAAATACATTGCAACAACGTAACAAATGGAGATGTGAAACTCCTAATTTGTTACCCAGTACGCTCGTCCTCTTAAAAAATAAGGACCTCCCGCCTGGCAAGTGGGACCTTGGTTTGATTGAAAAATGTCATCCGGGTAAAGATGGTAAAGTTCGCATCGTTACTGTAAAAACAGCAAACACAAAGTTTGAACGCGGAATTACTGAAATCTGTCCATTGTCAGTTCAGACGGAGGATTCTTAGTTTAATAAGCGATAAATGTAAACAAAGTCTACGACTCCATGTAACTAGAATTAGTTCTCGATATCTAAGATACTAGTTCAATAAAAAGTGGGACGGGGGAGGATGTTTACGCGTGTAACGTAAATGTCTATTTAGGATATATATATATATATATATATACATATATATATATATGATTTACGTCACTTCCCGTTTCGTGAACGACTCTTCCAGTTGGTTAAGAAATGGCGACAATCAACGTGACACCTTTTGAGCTCGTACGCAATCGTATCACACGCACTATTATATTCGCGATCGGTCGTTTCAAATTGATAAAAAATCATCCGAGATACTTATGAAGTGATTTGTATTCATCTTATTAAATGTACCTATGTTATGAAAAGTGTGAGAGTTTCATTGTGTCAAGAACCTTCGCGGCTATGAGAGCCTTCTGATCCTAACATTGATTTGAATATCTAACCGTTTGGTTGTGTGTGATAAATTTCACATCTTTAACACCCTGTATATTTGAGCATGGCGTCCCATGTGAAGCCAGGAGTCGTGTAGTAATGTGCTGGATCGAGACCGTAAGCCATGAGACACTGTTCTCGGAAATTTTCAAAGACATCAGCCAACAATAACACATCAGTCTTCATGTATAATTGTACATATTCGCCGAGAGTTTTAACACTGAATGCACACCATACCTGTTGTGCATGTTCGTAGTCCTCATCAGATATTGATGAGTCATTCAGGGTACTGTGAAACTTTTCTTTGGGTGGAAGCTGGTTTTCTTTCAATCTCGCCCTCGAGTCCAGGTATTCATAGGGGATAACACCTTTCCTCGTTAGAAGTTCAACTTTCTCACTCTCCATTCCCGAAAAAAATTGCACTCACAATTTTATACTCAGTGAGATACGATGCTAACTTTTCCAAGGATGAATGAATGAATCTGAATGAGTCGATGAATCGGAATTTTATCTGTGTTACCTTAACATATTTGGTAAAAGATATGTATTTTTCCTTATTTAATGCCAGAACTTTAGATGTGACAAGTAGTGGCTTCAAAGAAAGTTTCCTGTTGCCTTGGTGTTAGTTTCTGCATCGGAACTGGAGATGCCAGTATTTTCTCACATTTATTTGCAATCAACTGTAACTCTAGAGCAAACCACTTTGCTGGTTCCACACCTTCAGGACAAGAGTTGTAGAATGATAGTGAATCATTGTAACTGCACTTGAACAAGTACCCAATGTCAAAAACTTCATGTTTCTGGAATACTTTAGTGTTTGTCGTCTGTTTTTGTACGTCTTCACTTGGTATTAATAGGGACTCACAGTCGGCATAGATAATGAATGGTACTTTTTCTCTATGCTTTGAAATTTTTGAATTCAATAATATTTCTACCAGGTTTTGGTAGCATTATTTTACAATTATTCACTTTTTTACAATCTTCCCTATGAGCTACCAACGTATCTATTTTTGAAAAGTAGTGCAAGCATCGTTCACAGATATGTTTTCTTCCATCATGTTTCGATAGCTGGCAGCTAACTAATCGAGAAAGATCTTTGACTCATACATAGTGGAAGTTGAAAGACTGGGTTCTGCTATCCTGTTGATTGCTTTCTTCTTCTTCATCACTGCTATCTACATTTACATATTCCTCTTCAACTCGGAGGAGGTTTACATGAGTTTCCCTTACCTGTGAAGTGAGATGAAGAGGAACCACTATCAACTTTTGCTTCTTTTTAATCAAGCCATAAATATTCACTGAAATGCCATTTTGTGCTTCGAATTTTTTTACATCTTTCATTGCTACGGGGAAATTTATTCCAGAAAAGTTTAATTCATCCTTGTATTGCTGATAGCTGGACACGCGTTTAGGTTTGTACTGCTTTCTATTGACTAGATGTATGGATGATAATATAGCCCACTTAAAGCACTCGTTGTCGTTCGTATTTTGCACGTTCACACATGCTTCTTTTCTCTTGATTCGTAGAGGAAGATCAATGTGAGAGCTACCTTTCATGGGGTTTAGTTTGTTGATATTCACTTCTAATTTCACAATAGAGTGTAAGGTCCATCCAGAGTCTTTCTCTTGGAACTCCTCCATTTCAGTTAAGATAGGGTATCTTGCGTTGTTGGTAAACCATATTTTCAAATCCGTGCTGACGTATATCTCTTCATTTTTTGATTTAAAGTTCTTTACATCAGGATCCTCCTCACCCATCTTTAGATAATATGCATTAAGCACAGTGTTGATTTTAAAAGCTCTATGTTCACGCAAGGCTCGGCCCACATGTACAATAAATAGCACTTGGGCGTCATCTAGGAAGGCAAGAACATCCTTGTGAACCAGGTTCGCGACAATGCATGTTTTCACTCGACTATCGAATGCTTTGTCGACGTCAATCCACTCCACTCGATGGTTAATGTCATTGCGTTTCTTCTGACGTCCGCTACCCTTTTTAGTGAGAAACTCGAATCGAGCTTTAAAATATTCCAAGTGTTCAATAATATTCAGACACCTTCTTTTCTGATTTATTGACAGTCGTGGTATACATGACAATTCCTTTCGCAGTGCTTTTAAACACAATAGGCACTCGTTTCGCCATCGATTAACTTTGTTTAGTTGTACGTTCCCAGATGATGTTGATGATGATGATGATGAAAGCAGGGTCAGTACTTCCTCGAAAGCAGGAATAAGTTTTACACACTCATCGAGGATCATTTTCTACTAGATATAGACTGTATACACCAATAATGTTTTAACTTCGCAAGTTATTCTTTCTGTTTTAATAATTTTATATTTACTATCCACTTTCACTGGACTGCCTCGCACGATGTAATGACTGCATTCAGATCTGATGTCTCCTTTTAGGGTCCGCTATCCCTAACTCCACCAATACCTCTAGAAGATTCTAGAACTTGATAATTCCCCCAACCCCATCCTTCCTTTAAATTCACCATGTGCGACATTGAATTTTTCTGTAATTTAACTGACTTGATGGTGGCGCCATCAATTGCTCGTAACAACTTATTAGCTGTTGGCCTCTTAGGACGGACATGAACCATCATCTTTCGTCGGTAAATGTAAGGCGCCTCTGAATATGGCCCGGAGACCCCACGACGAGACGCCGTGGCATGTATCTGAACTTCGGTGTCACACTCTCGCGGTAAAACAGAGATCACATTTATCGACCGTCTGTTCGGAAACGACTGTAGGTAAAGTGAAACTTTGCGCGTCGATGTTTTACCGACTGCTGTGGCCCCATTGCCTGTGTCTCACTCTGCCGGTATGGTAGAGAACCCCACTATCGGTTATGGATATGGCAACGACTGTCGGTAATTTAGCACGGAAGCTAACCATTAGCGCCTGTCGGTAAATTACCGGTCACTGTTTTACCGACCAAAGTGTCACCGAACTGTCATAGCTATACTACTAATTTCCTTTTTCCTTGGACCAAAAATAAAAAAGAGGAAAGAAAAATGAGAAGGCAACCAACCAAATCCCTTTCCTTTTCTTTTTTTATTTCTTTCGTCTTTTTTATTTTTATTATTATTTTATTTGATAATAATAAAAATAAAAAAGACGAAAGAAATAAAAAAAAGTGAAGGAAGGGGATTTGTCTGGTTGCCTTCTCATTTTTCTTTCCTCTTTTTTATTTTTTGTCCAAGGAAAAAGGAAATTCTTTTTTTTTTTTTTTTTTTTTAGGAAATTTTATTTTTTTCTTCTTTAAATTACAATAGGAGAATTTTGTGGTGGTTGACCAAATTTGGTCGTTGGATTCTTGTTTTTATTTTCAGGAGGAAACTACAAATTGAAAAAATATATTATACTTTTACCAAGAACTTTTGCTATTATTATAAATCACATTAAACTGTAGTTTGATTATTGAAAATTGAACAGTAATTAACTTTGCAGGACGATTCTGAATCTGTTCTAAATTAAGCAAGTTACAGATTTTAACGTTGAAAATAAAAAAATTTCAATTTGAAAGCCTCAGTAGTTAAACAAATGTAAGCGTTCGATTGAAACTCTATAAACTATTCGTCATTTAGAAATAATTTTAAGAACTAAACGCTCTGATTCAATTACAAATCCTATTAAATATTTTTTCAATCTAAAATATTCCAGTTTTAACCAATTTAATTTGAAATCTTTAATTAAGGAATACATTTTTTTGAAGATTTAGCAATATTTTAATTACATTGAATTTGAAAATAAATTTTAATGTATAAACTAACATTTATAGCTTAAAATTGCTTAAAATGCTATAATTTTTCAATTTCATAAATTTTTTGATTTATTCTTCAATTCATATAATGGAAAATGATGACAGCGTGGATTTCGATTTTTTAAAGTAAGAAATAGGTAACATTTTGAAAATTTCAAAATAACCCGCAACTATCTAGCATCAATAAAAAAGAAGATATTTATGAACAATAATAATTTGTTTCAATAATTATTTTTGCTCAACTATATTAATTATTAACTCACTTCAAGTGAAGACTGCTGGATATCGAACCACAGAACTTCCGATTACCGGTCGGGTGCTTTCCCATTAAGCTACTAGAGAGATCAGGAGAAGAAACTTTTTTCAGAAATCCACGCATTATTTTGCCAGGTGGTAGAAATCAAATTTTTCGAGGAATCTGTATTATCATCAGAGAATAACAGAAATTTTTAACGTATTTTCAGACTAGATGGAGTTATGAATTAAAAATTATTTAAATTATTATTTTTTTTTAAAGATCTTCTCCTTTCGCTCCGCTGAGAGTCGAACCACAGAACTTCCGATTGCCGGTCGGGTGCTTTCCCATTAAGCTACTAGAGAGATCAAGAGAAGAAATTTCTGTCAGAAATACACGCATTATTTTGACAGGTGGTACGAATGAAAATTTTCAAGGAATCTGTATTATCATCAGAGAATTACATTTTTTTAACGTCTTTTCAGACTGGAAGGAGTTATGAATAAAAAATTATTAGCTTAGTGGGAAAGCACCCGACCGACAATCGGAAGTTTTGTGGTTCGATTCACAGCGGAGTGAAAGGAGATCCTTTTTCAGAAAAAAATTAATAAAAATAATTTTTAATTCATAACTCCATCTAGTCTAAAAAGAAGTTAAAAAAATTTATGTTATTCTCTGATGATGACACAGATTTCTTGAAAAATTTTGATTCGTACCACCTGGCGAAATAATGTGTGTATTTCTGAAAAAAGTTTCTTCTCTCGATCTATATTTGTGATCCATATTTGTGACTTTTAAGTAGTCCAAAGGGTTCAATTGTAAATTTTAACATTTTTTCAATGTTGAAACTCGAAACTTCTAAGCTTTCCAAAATTATAAACTAATATCATAAGAATTTGAAAACAAGTTCTTTATTTTAATATCAAGTGTCACTTGAAGCAACCGGGTAAATTTGTTGAACAAGAATTGATGATGCTTATGTTCAAAATCAAATAATTTCAAATTGTTAGCACTCTCAATTATTCTAAAAACGTTCTATGTGAAATAATTTTAAATAAGAAAGATCCAAAATTGATCGATCTTAAACCTGCACTAAATTTTTAAAATTTTTAAATTAAACATTTTAACATAACATTTATGGATTTTTACCTTACAATTTCAAGATTCTCAATTAAAAAACTCTTTAATTATTAAATTTTTATTTATAAACGTTTAAATTTGGAACAGTTTTATTATGCAGTTTTAGTTAAATTCTCCAAATACTTAAAATTGTACAATTTTTTAATATTCTTAAAATTGACAGATTGTGAAGTTTTCAATCTAAAATTGCTCAAATTTGAGGATTTTTTTTATAAGTAAATATTAAATTATAAACGTTTGTACAATTATTTAGAATTGTTAATCATTATTGAAGCCTTATACCATTTTCAGAGCTTCAATTGCAATTACTTCTATTCTTATCATTTTTAAATGAAATAAATTCTTTACTTATCAAGGGCTTCGATCAGAAAATACAATTTCAAACACATTTAATTTAAAATTCTTCGAATATTCAAAATTATATTCGTTCAATTTTTTAAGTTGAAAATTATCTATTAGATATTAAGAGACTCGAAAACGAAAATATCTAAATGAAAGGTTTCAAAATCACAAAAAGTATCGCTGCAATCAAAGTGAATTCTTTTCATGCAAAGCATATGCATTTATTTTAAATGATTCTATGTGATTCTATGTAACTATAAACTGGTTTATAGAAAAAAAATCTAGTTTTGTCGTCCGCCCACCGACCTATAACACAAGGCCTACTCCCTTATTCTTTGACAATTTTAGGCCTGAATTCATATATGCAAAATTCACAACCGTACATGCATTATTAAAAAAGTAATTTCAATTATTAAAATCAAAACTTTTTCATTGATAACAAAAAACTCCGTTTCGGTAAGTTGAAAGAAGGTCATGGCTAGTCGTCCACCTTTTTTAAAGATGATTTCGAAACTAAATTATTGAATATAATTAATAAATATCATAATTCACATCGCCTACAATCAAAGCGAGATATGACAATTTTTTATTGTCGTCTTCTGACAATTAAGAGATTGTTTGTTTTCTATCACGTTCGAAATACGTGAAGGTGAATAAACAGAGATTTCACAATTGAAACCAGTTCTGATGATCACTACTACAACTTTAAATCAATATCCAAAGTATACTTACTAAATATTATTTTTTGTCAAAATTATGAAATGGATATTCAGGCACATTAAATCTGGAAATCTTGGAATAAAAGAGAGTCTCAAAAATTTCGGGCAAGTTTTGCTTAGCCCACTGATATAGAGGCAAGAGGACTCACGAAAAACCAGCTTAAAATGTAGCAGGCAAGCATAATCATCCAGAAACCAAATTCGATGCTCCTTCATCGATGTTTGAGAAACGAGAAAGTATCCAGCTACAAAAATCCAACTAAAAGCCGTTTCATCGACATTTGCGAAACCAGAAAGTCAGCAGCCAACAAACATCAAACTCGAAGCTCGTTGATCGACGTTCGAGAAACTAATAACTCGGCAGCCCACAAAAGCAAAATTGGAAGAACCTTCATCAAAGTTTAAGCAACTAAAAAGTCTGCAGCCTACAGGAATGCAAATCGGAGCTCCTGCATGGACGCTCAAAAAACCAAATATCAGCAGCCCACAAAAACCAAATTCGAATCCCCTTTAATAATAGATTTAATGCTTTCACGATGATTCATTGTAATGAATTTAAAATTTAAAGTTTGAGGTTATGTTGTTCTTACATATACTCTCTACGATGCCTGTGATTGACCAAAGTGCCCCACCGTGGGGACTAGTCAAACTTGATTGGCCAATATAGTCTTACAAAAAAAAAAAAAAAAAACCCTTTATCGTCGTTCGAGCAATAAGAAATTATGAAGCCCACAAAACTCAAATTCGAAGCTCCTCCACACTGAACGGAGAATTCCCGTGTAGTTCGGGTTTACACCCCAATAGTTCGGGTGGTTTCTCTTCTTTTTTGTTTCACACGAAGGTTTGGCGCGCTTGCACTACTGAGACGTGCGATCACCTCAACCATTCGGGTGCTCACCCGAAACAGCAGAGGCCGAAGTGGTGGGGCGCCCGCCCGAATAGTTGGGGAGCTTGCACGAATGATTCGGGAGATTCGAGTCGTCAACCGCGTTTGATGTTGCGCATGTTCGCTAATGGCCGCAGCTGATGAACATCAGGCTCTTCCCGAATGTCACTGTTTCTAGTTTATGTCGATTTAATTGCTCATATGCGAGATGTCAGTGGAATAAAGTGTAACTAGTTATCTGGTTTTTCTCTGGATAATCATTAACGAAGGTAAGAGAAATATAAAACATTATTCTTTGCTTGCACATGAGTGGAAAAATCAAATGTTAAATTTCAATAAAAGCGTTCATTCCGGTATACAGAAATAATTCTAGAGAAAGAATAATGTTTTATATTTCTCTTAACTTCGGTAATGATTATCCAAAGAAAAACCAGATAACTAGTTACACTTTATTCCACTGAAATCTCGCACATGAACAATAAAATCACCATAAACTAGAAACAGTGACATTCGGGAAGAGCCTGATGTTCATCAGCTGCGGCCATTAGCGAACATGCGCAAACGTCGAACGCGCAACATCCAACGCGGTTGACGACTCGAATCTCCTGAATCATTCGTGCAAGCTCCCCAACTATTCGGGCGGGCGCCCCACCACTTCGGCCGCTGCTGTTTCGGGTGAGCACCCGAATGTTTGGGGTGATCGCACGTCTCAGTAGTGCAAACGCGCCAAACCTTCTTGTTTCTTGTCTCTTACGATCTGGAAATACCTAATCATAATGTTTCAAAATATATTGTTTGGGGCAATAACTGTTTCAGTTTTGTGGTGCAAAATTTTTACCTTGTGATGCAATGAAGCGCATTTGTGGTGCAATCGAATGGGTTTGTATAAATGTAAAAAATATGTGGTGGGGGGAGGGGGCTACTGCTGGGACATCTCATAAAATGAGCACAAATAAATACAATCATCGTTTTTATTAAAAATTTAACTACTGGGTGAAAAGTTAAACTAGTTTGTTGAAAATTCTTTCTCTTTTTGTTGAAAATTCTTTTTTTTCATTGAAAATTAATCTCTATGTTTGAGAATATTACCACAGTGAACCCCGTAGATAATGCCCCCGGAGTTAGCTCTTCCGAGAATTAACGCCGCGCCACGGACATGGGTGAGAGGGGCTGCGGGGTGGACGTGCGGTGTTCACTCAGGCGTGACAAAACAGAGAGAGAAACAGGATAGAGACAAAACCATTCGGAGTCCCTTGAGTTAGGTCCACCATCAGTGCCAAAGCCGGCAATAACTCCGGGATTCACTGTATTTAGTTAAAAACTCATCTTTTTTTGTAGAAAATTAATCCCTTGATGGAAAATTTAACTATTTGGTTCTATATTCAAATATTTAGTTTAGAATTAAAATTCATCAAAATTAATCATGTACATTTAAAATATTTGAAATAATTAAGAATAGTTCAAAAAATGCAAAACAGTTAAAATAATCTATAAATGGTCAAAAGAATTAAAAATAACTCAATGAATTGAATAAAATTTAAACGAATTGAGAGAATTTAAAGAAATGCAAAGAATTTAGGAGAATTCAAAAATTGAACCGAAGAAATTATTTCGATTTTTATATATAATGGATGAATATTTATATCTTTCATTGTATTATGTTTTTTTTTTAATTCAATGGGGTTTAACAAATGCAAGAAATGAAAAATATTCCAAAAGAATTCGAGTAATTCCAAAGAATTCCGAAGAAGTCAAATAATTGAACTGAAATCTCTTGAATTCTTCGTAAAGTCTTTAAATATGTAGAATTTTTGAAATTCAATTGGATTATAGGTGGAAAGCGAAAAATACAATTTTAGCATGTTGTTCAACAAATATTGATATTTCTATAGCGTATCAATTAATTTTTGTCCTTTTTAATTGTACAAATTGATATAAATCTCAATAATGTAGAAGCATAAATTAGATAGCGACTGTACTTATACAAAGTGAAACATTTTTAACAATGTTTATTAGCAAGAGTCTTATGGAAATTCATCAAGCGTGAATTTTTTTATTTTTGAAAAATGTTGACCTGAATTGGTATTGTGTGTTTCATCATAGCGATTTGCCCTAATTCTATTGGTAAATATAATATCTGTAATTTAAATTCCGGGTTTAATGGCAGAATATTTAAATCCTATTTGAAATTGTTTAAATGAATTCACCTGTTGATAGTCACTCTGTTTTTCTGAAAATAAGATTTTTGGCCATCTACTTTACCTTTATACACTTGTTTCGTTAGACGTTCATCTTTCATTCTTTCAAGATGTCCGAATCATCTTAGGGATCGTCCATAAATTACGTAAGACGTTTTTCTTTTGTTTAAATAAAGACGAGAATAAAATTGATGTGAAGTTGAAAAGGACACAACGATATAAACAAAAGAAAAACGTCTTACGTAATTTATGGACGATCCCTTAACTGATTTCTTTCCCATGTGTCAACTAGTGTCTCTCCTGTACCACATTCTTTGAGGATTGTCTCGTTTCGGACTTTGTCCATCAGTGTTTTCCCGCGTATTATGCGCAGAGGTTTCATGCCGATCGCGTTGATTTTACTCCTGTCCTTTTCTTGACAGGTCCATGTCTCGCTACCGTATAGTACAGTCGGTACGAATATAGAATTATGTATGGCCATTTTAGCTTTTTTTGATATGTTTTTATTTGTTAGGATGGATCCTGCTCCACCGATAACCTGCTTACCCTTATTTATGCGCCTATCTAACTCCCCATCTATTTTTCCGTCGCTAATGAATAGACTACCTAGATATACGTACTTGTCAACTTGTTCTAATCTCTCATCATTTAGGAGAATGTTGCATATTGTTTTCTCACTTTTTCCCTCAAACCCCATGATTTTGGTTTTATTTACGTTAATTGTGAGGTCCATGTTCTTTATGCTTGTATTAAGTTTATTCAACATTGTTTGCAAGTCCTCGATTGATTCGGCCATAACAATCTTGTCATCTCCGAAAGCTAACCCACGTACCTTCACTGTTTCGAGATCTACACCTTCTTCGTCGAAGAGTGCAGTTCTTAGACACTTATCCATGAATATGATAAATAGCCACGAGGACATAACGCATCCTTGTTTGACGCCTTGCATAATATCGAACCAGTCACTCAGTTTCCCATTTACCCTTACACTCACTTTACTACCTGTATATATTGTTTTTATTGCTTGTAGGAACCCTCCATTTACTCTGTACTCTTTAAGGACTTTCCAAAGTTTATTTCTATGTACTTTGTCAAATGCTTTTTCTAGGTCAATAAATGCACAGAAAACTTTCTTTACTACTCTCAAGATTTTTTCTGTGATCTGTCTTAGGCTAAATATCTGATCTGTACATGATCTTCCTGGCATAAATCCACTTTGGACTTCCCATATCTTTTCTTATGTGATTTCCATTACCCTACGAATAAGTATTTTTGAGTATATTTACATACGGTATTTAGAAGGCTGATACCTCTGTAATTACTGCAGTTGCTTTTATCTCCCTTTCTTTTATATATTGGTACGATAATCGCTTTTCTCCAATCGTCTGAGACTTCCCCCGTCTCGATACATAAATTTATCAATCCGCACAACCTGTGAGGTATGTACTCGCCTCCGTATTTAAGCATCTCATCGCTGATACTGTCTACACCAGCAGCCTTACCGTTTTTCAAGTTCTTTATTATGTCTCTGACCTCAGTGAGACAGACTTTTTCATTTGGGTTTTCTAATACGTTATGTTCTATGTCGCAGTTTTGTTGCCCTATATCTTCACCTCCTAATAGTTCTTTAAAAGAGTCTTTTAAAGCATCTACTATCCCGTCTATATCATATAGCATTTCACCTTTGCTGTTTCTCATGCTGGCAAACTCAGTACTTTTACTTTATAAATTCCTTGAATACTCTGAATTCCCTGAATTCCTTGAGTTCGTTGAATTCCCTGAATTCCTTGAGTTCGTTGAATTCCTTGAATTCGCTGAGTGCCTTTAATTTGCTGAATGCTTGAATTACTGAAATTCTCTGAATTCTCTGAATTTCCTGAATTCGTTGAACTCGTTTACAAGCTTTCTCTATGAGGAAGCAAAATAAATTTAAAAAAAGATTTTCTTATATTTATAATAATTTGGAAGGAATTTTTTCATAAAAATAGCCTTTAAAATATTTTAAAACAAACTTTAAAAAAGTTAGTACGCTCCATTCCTCCAGGATTGAATAATTTTAACTGTTAAAAATTTATTATACGTAGATATAAAGGATCACCCTCGTATAAACCCTTACGTAAGGACATAAACGTGCACAGTTGGTCAAGTGACATCTGTGCACGTGCACTAATTGTGAAGAGAACGTGGGCTAATTGCGAAGAGAAATGTTGAGTTTCAACTCGATTCAGCTAATATTGAGAATTCTGAATAAAATTTACAAGAACGTCTTTTTTTCTCATGGGAAATACGTGTTAAACAAATTTCCGGTCATTATTCACAAAAATTCGAAAAGGAAATTTTGGAGCATCCTAATGTGAATACTATAATTGAAAAATATAAATAAAGTGGAATGTTTCGCCTTATTAAATTAAATTTGAAAAGTTCTTCTCAATCATCAGGGGAGCTCCCCCTCCCCTTTCACCTAGTTCAACGCACTGAGTGGATTTTTGGCGCAAATCAATATAAATTAAGTTATTGATAATTTTAGATTTTTTTGAAAATTAGTTTTTCTTCAAAATCTCGAAAAATATTGATGTTGGAAAAAAATGTTTTTCACAAAAGTTGTAGATCTCGTCGAAGCACATATTTTTTATTTGTATACTTTTTTCATAAAATTAACAGTTTTTGATAAAAATGACAAAGATGAATTTTCAGATATTTAGTTGGAATAGGGGGCGCTGGAAAAGGGGTCGGCACGAGCGATGGGAGAGGGTCAATTGTTAACTACCGAAACTCTTTTTGTTTGCCATATAAAATGCCAAAGATTAGGACGCGTGTTTTTTTCAGACCTTTGGAAAAGGGGTTCAGCGTGAGTGAATGTGAAACACCAACTCCACCCACTCACGCCGAACCCCTTTTCCAACGCCCGACCCCTTTTCCAACAAAAAATCTGAAAATTCATTTTTGTTATTTTTCTCGAAAAGCATAATTTTAGAAAAAAGTATATAAATAAAAAATATGTGTTTCGACGAGATCTACAACTTTTGCGGAAAATATTTTTTCCCAAATTCAATATTTTACGAGATTTTGAAAAAAACTAATTTTCAAAAAAAGTGATGATTATTAATAACTTATTATGGGAAATACGTGTTAAACTTCATGGGGCTTACGCCACCTTCAAATTTCATTTTTTTTAAACAAAAGAAAATGGATTTATTTTTGTGTGGATTCGAACAAATTTCCGGTCATTATTCATAAAAATTCGAAAAAAAATTTTTGGAACATCCTAATGTGAATACTATAATTGAAAAATATAAATAAAGTGGGATGTTTCGCCTTATTAAATGCAATTTGAAAACTTCTTCTCAATCACTGAATGGACTTTTGGCGCAGATCAATATAAATTATGTTATTGATACTGAATTTTTTTAAATTAGTTTTTCTTCAAAATCCCGAAAAATATTGATTCTGGAAAAAATCAATATTTCTTTTCCCTTTCCCTTTTCCCACCAAAAATCTGAAAATTCATTTTTATTTTTTTTTCTCGGAAAGTATCAATTTTAGAAAAAAAGTATACAAATAAAAAATATGTGTTTCGACGAGATCTACAACTTTTTTGGAAAACATTTTTTCCCAAATTCAATATTTTACGAGATTTTGAAAGAAAAACTAATTTTCAAAAAAATTCATGATTATTAATAACTTAATTTATACGGATCTGCGCCAAAAATCCTTTTAACGTTCAAATTGGGTTTAAAAGGAACCCCAGGTCAAGTGCCAAATCAATATCCTTGGGTGACCTTTTCCGAATTATATCCCGAAGTTTTTTCTTCCATGTAAAAAAAGTGAAAATTTTCATTTAATTTCAGTTAAAAATGTACTATTTTATTTCCTGAACGATCATATGCTATGTGGAACATTTTTATTGGAATTTTTTAATTTGGGAAGTAGTAAAGTTATTCTTCAATATCCATTTTACAAACTAAAACGTATTAAATATAAATTTTTATAATAAATTACGGAATAAAATGATCTAATGTTAATTAAAATTCGTTGATAACTAAAAAAAAAATTTTCGGCGAGCTAGACATGAGGCGTGAATAAAGCAGGTAAAGTCGATTATGTGTGTACGTAATTCAATTTTATCATTGTGATGAAATATAACTGGCAAATGCGTTACCTTGCTGGAGGTGACGCAGTTTATTTACAAGTTTCGCAATTACCTTCAAATTGCTTTAATAAAGATGAAAATGTTCCACACGCGCCTTTGTTTAACAAACTTCTCTATTTATCACTATTCTCCTTTTTTCTTACATTTTAAAATTAATATCTATTATACAGCCCTAAAAATATTAATATATTTTCACTAAGAATATATAAATAAAACAGTTTAAAATTAAAAAAATAGCGAGGGTTTTTTTCTGAAAATAAACAATGTTATTATTTTGTTTGAATAATATGCGAGAAATAAAAAAAACAACTAAAAAAGCAAAAATATTCTATTAATATTTAATATCTTGTGTTCCATGCAGGCCAATAAAACTTTCAAAAAGTTTCACAATTCCCAAATCGCGATTCTTTCGAAAAACTGTCTGTTTCAAGTCAGAATAATAATTCTTTCAGAAAATTTTCCTTTCGAAGTCAAAATTATAATGTTTCTGGAAAATTTTTTGCTTCAGAACTGAATTGAAATTTGTGTTAGAAAATTTCCTATTATAAATCGGAAACATAATTATTTTCAATAATCCCCCGTTCCAAGACAAAGTTAATATAATTCTGTCGAAAAAGTTTATGTTTCATCTCTGAAATACGTTTTTTTTTTTAAATTCGCTACTCCAAACTAAAATTAGAATTTTTCCCTGTTCCCAATCTGAATTATAATTCATTTAAAAATTTCCCCTATTCTCCTTAAAAAATAAAAATTTGAGTTATGCGTATAGAAATTTAATTAAAGCCACTAATTTATATTAAATGTTTCGAAAATTATGACGTCACATTAATCTGTCCGCGCCAACTTTCCTAGACACACATTACACCCATGGCGATATTGTGTTGGCCCACCATTTATATATTATACAAAAAAATAAAAACTGCCTTGCCATCGTGATATTATTTTATAATTTATATCGAATGAAGTTTTATTTAATTTTAAATTTAAGTCACTATTTATTGTTTTTATAATCAACATACAGATTTGGAAAAATACATTCATACTGATGAGGCCTTACGTCATCTTAAATAGAATTACTATCAATTTGAGTAATTTGTTATACAATATGCATAATTCTGACACACAGATTCCGATATTTTTACTTTTAAATCGCTAAAACCCTAAATCACCTGAGCAAGCGCAAACTGCAGCCAAGAAATATGTCTTGAGAGCATTCAACGTTTTGAAGGCAAATCCGAAACAAAATATTTTTACATCGGCGGTCGAATAATCTTGGATTCAAATGAGTAGAAGGGTTTTGAAATGAGACAACTTATGAATAGAGGAATTAAGATTTATTGAACAGCTTAATTTTTACAAGCTCCCGCATTTGCCTGCAACTGCATACGATTGTGCTTCAGTGCAACCCAACCGGAAAAACCCACTTGTGGCAAAAACCACCAGGAGGAGCCAAATCCCTTAAAAACTATTTAACAGGTGTCTGTAAGAAAAAAATATGAAATTTCATTATTTCAACCATTAACAGATACGTAACACAGACCGACAAAATTTAACCGACCATCTAACTCAGAAACAAGAATATACTTTCCCGAAGGTTTTTGATGCGCTGAATTCGAATTGAAATCATCTCAATTTCTTGTTTTCTAATTGAGATTACTTCCCAGAAAATGTAGGTGCATTCAGTGAAGAGATGGGTGAGAATTTTTCACCAGGACTTCCAGGGACAGGAACGTCATTATCAGGGTAGGTGGGATGTATTAAGAAACGTATTAAGAAACGATGTTTCCGATAATCATGTGGGAAAGACACGTCCTCGTTCCGTGACTCTGGGTTCGGCTAAGAGCGGTACCATAAAAAATATACAGTAAAAAAATGTAATCTTATGGTTCAATAGATTATTAGTACGTATATTCAAAAATCGAGGAATAAGTCAAACTACTTAATTTCAACATACGATTTCTCAAAGACGAAAAAAGATATACGGACAAATCTAAGTTCGTTTTAAAGATAAAGTTTATTACTTTAAGACCCCATTAATAGATCCATCAAAGAAATTTATCTTTCCGTGTAACATAACCTCAAATATGTCGAAAAATCACGAGTTTGGCACATTTAGGTTAGGATATCCCGAAAAACAGATTCAATTGAGTTTGGACCTCAGATTCGAATTCAGCTCATCAAAAACCTTCGGAAAAGTATATTCTGGTTTCTGGGTTAGATGGTCGGCTACATTTTGTCGGCCTAAAACTACTAAGTAAATCATTCTACACTATTGGTGCAAAATATATATGTAACATTTTTTCATTACACCCACAAATTTGACATTGTTCTACAAAAAGTAAATCTAAATAATTTAAAAAAGTAAAATATTAACACCGGGTTTTATGTGTGACAAATTTTATGTTTAATCATTCGTGGATGAAAACTATTTTTCAGAGCCCCAAAGTAATCCTCATTTGAACAATCTGGACCCTTAAGGCACAGATCTATAATATCTTTGTTTTAGATTTTATTCTAAGTTTTTACATTACCTCCGTCACGATGAAGCAAATGCACCGCGACCCACATCTTGTTCCAAAATGTTGCAATATGCACATGTCGCCATCTTGTGTCCCGTGGTGCAGAAGGAAATTCTGTTAAACGCATCAGCTTATCATCCTGTTGAGGTAGAATCACCCTGGATCCTTTATTTGAATTGAAAAAATCATTAGTTTAGAACTACTAGGTACTTCACTACGTGTAAAATAGTTACTTATGATACAAGCAAGTGAAACATTCCTTACTTATAAAAAATAAACTAGTCGTTCTAGGTAGAGTTTCCTTAAATTAAAAAAAAATTATATTGTAGTATTTAAATTACCTCGTACATGAAAGCCGTTAGGGTGATACATCGTCCACGTGCCACCTGCTATTCCAACCACTCTAGTTTCTTCTCCCTCTGGACGATGCAATTCATCTTTTTCGATGTAGTAGAATTGTGGTATTACATAACTTTCTGTGAAAAATTATAGTTACTAGTTATTATAACGATACAAAATTCCTTTACTCAAACCACTCCATAGTCCTAATAATTGATCAAGAAATAAAATTATGTTTTTTCCTGACTCACAAAAATTGTTTCTTAGTTCAACAAAGTTATGTACATTAAGAATGATTTCATAGAATCCATACAGGTTGTCTTATGTTACAATATTTGTACCCCCATGTCCCATGTGAAAAAAATGATACAAATTTACAATTGGTACTTCGGAAAAAAAAGTTTGACTTTAATTACAGCAATACGTTAATAATTTTGAAAGCTTTAATTTGCATATTTTCATTTGCGAGCCTTTGGTATTTAATCTTTTATTTTCGAATTGAATTTCCGCAAAGTAATTTTTAATTGGTCTAAGTTTTCTTTTCTAAAATTGATGTCACTTAGTTTAATATATCTATCAATTAAGCCTTTAATTAATCCAATTTTCTGACTAAATTGATGGTGAGAATAGTAATTCAAATATTTGCCGGACCATGAGGGTTTTTAAACCAACTAGTAATTAAATTTCCATTTTTATTTTTTGTGATAGACAGATCTGAACAATTTAGAGTATTATTGTTTTATGTTTCCAAAATAAACTGTAGAGATTCTTCTATACTATTGAATGTACGAATAATTAAAATTTAAATAATTCACATTATAAAACCTTTGTTAAAGTACAAAATCTCAAATTTACTTATCAGAAGAAAATTCTTAATTGTGCAATTAGTAATATAATCGATAACATTGAAGTATTAGCCAATTACTCCAATTCTTTAAAATCTAGACTTGATAGAAAAATTACAGAAAAGTCGATTGTTAACTTTTTTCAATCACAAAAATGTAGTTGACAAAACTTAAAATTTCAACAAAGGGAAGCTTACATAAAAAAATTTAATTTATTAAATGATAGATTTTCAGACGAAAAAAAATAGGCACAGAAACTTAAGAGTTAATAAATGGTTTAAAAATTGATCTAATATGACAATTCCTGATGAAACAGCTGAAACCTTAGCATTGGGTACTAAATTTGGGATTTCTTATAACTCTAACAAAATTCCTACTAATAATATCATTGCTAATATAGAAGGTTGTATTAAAAACATTAAAGATAATGATACAAAATCAAATGTTCGAAAAATAGTTACAGATTTAATCTCGAATCATAAAAAAATCAATAAATGAAAAAATTCCAATCAAATTTCAGATATTGATACAAAATTCAAAAATGACCACAAGGATGTTATCTTTGTAAAAGCAGACAAAGGTAATATCTTAGTGGCTGCAAATTCAGAAGACTACAAATCACCTATTGAAAATCTTTTGCAGAATAATACTTTATATAAAAAAGTTAATACTAGTTAGTTCCGTCCATAGAAGAAAAATGTAATGGTATTATTTCTAGATCGGAGAAAGAATGATAAATAAATGAAAATTTAGCTTATAAATTAAAAAACCATGCTTGTGTGACAGCAAAAGCATATGCCCTCCCCAAAGTTCACAAACCAGAATTAAAATGGAGATTAATTGTCTCTACTACTGGTTCTCCAACTTACAATTTAGCAAAATTCTTATCTAATGTCCTGAAGCCAGTATCTGGAAAATTTTCAAAATGCGCTAACTTTTTGAATTTTTTTATATTCAATGTTATTTTTTTACGATATGAACCAAAAATATGTATCCTAGTGTAAAGTGGTTCTAAGAAAATTTGTAAATGTAATTTAGGCGAAAAGTTTTGATAGATAAAATGTTATTGTTTCTAAGTGAACAACTTTTGTCTATTAATTTTTTTCGTGGTATGTCTCGTTTGTCCAAAAATTTAATTTATTTTATTCTTAAATCAGTTTTTTTACAAATGAAACAAAAACTACGCGTCCTCTCAAAAAGTGATTAACAACAAATTTGCAGATCTTTTTTGAGTGCAAAATTTTTTTCGATCATCTTTTTTCGTATCTTGTATATTTTGACCACAAAATGGAATTTTTGATTTTTCATTATTTTTTTGTGCGATACAAATTTAAATTTTCGATTTTTCAAGAAAATTAAAAAAAATCTTATAACAATATTGTAGGGTATTCAAAAAGTAACATTGTTGTCTGGCTTAAAATGTTCATTTTCGTTTCTTTTTTGGAATTTTGTAAATGCTATAAATCCAGTAATTTTTGTTTTATCAAAAAAGGTCGATAAGATAAATTGTTTGTCTTTTTGAGTACTACGAATATCCAAACATAGAATTTTTAAATTTGAAAAAAGTGGTCTCAAACATTTTGAAAAAGCGCTCACTCTTTTGAATTTTTATCCAAAATTGCTGGCTAACGAACTTGACCTTCATTTTAGGATACTTGAAGAGTATACCACAGCCCAATCCAATCTGTCAATTCTTTCGAAAGTTATCGTGCTAACAAAATAAAAATCTACATACACACAGTCCCACCCACATAATATACAAACATATATACATACACACATACATACAGGCAGACACATTCGCGAAAACCGGTTATTTGTTTTTTGTCAAATTTTACACAAATCTAATACCTTCTCTGATGAGAATGTAAAAATTTGTTTTCTGTGTATACTAATTTCAGGTTTGCTTAATTATATATGGCATTTGTTCACAAGATTTGATTTATTTAGAAAATTCATTATTTAAGTTTTTTTAGAGCTAAGATTTATTGTTAGAACTTATACCTGGGGTGTTGGGGCCGGGGTGTCGAGTCATAATCCTGTCGTAAAGCACCCTCTCGCTTGTAAACACTGCTCTAACCAATATGTGCTGAAGATCCACCTCAAAATGGAAACAATGGGGATCTTCAGCAAGTGCGATTATAAAAAGTTGTCCAGAAGGAACTCTTACTATTTGACCCAAAGGATACTTATCTGCGTTATACCTTATGAATGCTGGATTTTTTTCTTCTGGAGGAAGAACAAACACTGATACTGTAAAAAAAATATATAGATTTTTATTATAGGACTAAAAAACAAGCACGCGCTCCACGAGCACAATTTTTTCGTTGTTTCGGGTTATTTTGAGGTTAAAATATAAAATTAATATTAATGCGAAATGTCTGTATTTCATAGTGCAATGGAACTTTAAATTAAGGGGTAACACCACTCTAGAATTTTGGAAAAATTGATTTTTTTTCTTGTCTTTAACAATACTTTAGAAGCATAAAAACAATATGAAGTTGGTTCTATAGTGAACATTTTTTTTTTAAAGGTTCAATTATCGATTTTGCCGCAGCATTCAAATAATTTTTACTTCATATTTCTCTGAAAAGTTGAATTACATATTAATAACCTTTTAAACTAATTTCAGAAAAAATTAAAACATTTACATATGATTTTGAAATCTGAATTCAGATACTGATTACACAAGATCACAAAAATTGATTAGAATTGAAAAGAATTGTTAGAATGATAAGGTTCACTTCAGACAAAAGAAAGAGAAAAATACGCCGCTTCAACGTCCTGTATGAATATATAATTGTTCCAAATCTCGAAAATATTCATCAAAGTTTGGAAAAATATTTCTTTTCCTTGGACCCGAGTTGCACTCGAATAAAAGTCTTACATTCAAAAGATTCCTTTCATGTGTCACGTCCTGTGACGTATTATAACTATATTATTTATACTTATATTATTAATAATCGCTACATATGTACCTATAATTTATATTATTAATTATGTTAGAAAAGGATTATGTACTTATAAAAACGCACAAACTCGCGCATATACATTTTTATCCATCACGATAAAATCAATAGTCTGAACTCCGCAGTACTAACCACGCAGTTTGGAAATCTTGACTTTTCTATATACCGTTGAAATTTAATGACTTCTCGCCTACAAATCTCCGAACGCAGCTCATAGAAATCAGCCACGAAACATTAAAGAGGGTGGCACAATGACCGGTTCCTTGGACTCAAGGAACGGCACCCCTGTGTACTACGCCTTCAGGTATAGACACCTGGATATCAATTGATTTCAATTATTACGTTCCCTCGCCGTCAAGTTTTTGGTTGTGATCAGAGTGGAATCTGACGTATATAAAACCAGCATCAGAATTAGAGCATCACTCTATCTCCAAATTTCAAATCGGGCGGATAGACTCCGGTCATTTGGAAACCATTTTCCAAGTAGTCGAAATACCATTTTAAAAATAAAAGTAAAATCAGTGTTGTACTTTGGAAATTTACAATCGAACTGAAGTCGATCGTAAATTTCAAAATCCCTTTAAATAAGTGAAACTGAACCCCAAGATTCTTTTGACAATTCCATTGTCAAACATCATTACCTAAGTACCAGCAGGGGACCTCAGCCTAACTGCCCAATAATAGATCCTGGTTACACCGTCGAGCTTATAGTAGGCCGGCTTACAATAAACTAGCTTAAATGAGCACGTCAGAGCAAAAGAAAGACTCCGCAGAGCCGTGAGGAAAAACGAGACAAGTACCGTTAGAAAGAGAAACTCTTACGCAGAATGCCTGAAGAGTAAGACAGCGCAATGAGAATTGTCTCGTTTTTCCTCTCGACTCTGCGGAGTCTTCCTTTTGCTCTGAGGTGCTCAAATGAGAGTGGCCAGATTCGCGTCGGCGCAGAAGCCGCAGGGATTCCACGTGTGCGACAGAGAGCCACTGTTGAAAACGCTTTTGCGCCGACGCGAAACTGAGCCAATCTCGTATTTGAGCTAGCTTATAGTAAGCCGGAAAATGACCAGAAGGACAATCCACGTCGGCGTACTTACCAAATAAACCCCTGGACCAGTACAGTATTTTCTCCTAGTGAACGAGAAGAATATTTCGGCCAAGCTCATAAAAACCAGTTTTTATAAAGAAACTTCGGAACACCCAGTAAATCCCCAAACAGTTACTCGCCGAGTTAAATACTGAACAAATTGGAATATATATTAGGTAAGTTTCAATCAATGAGTTAATAACTCTCAATATTTAAATTTCTTTAAAAAAACTCGTCATTAAGGTCTTCCTTTATTTCAAGGTGGAGATCTGGATGAGGAGTTTCGCTACCCGAGAGTCTCCAGTGCAACAAAATTTAAAAAGCAAATACCACAACTAAAATTAATCTCAATTTTGAAAATATAATCATTTTCTTTTAAAATTATTCAAATCAGCTATCTCTCTTTAACTTTGTAATTTCCTAAATATAATAAATTCAAATATTATATATACAATTGTATTCCGATTAATTTGTAGATTATTGTGTAGTTATCTCAACCTTCGGAAGTTATTCTCATCCCTGTTTAGAAATCCTAGATTTCGTTCAAAAACGAGAAAACCTTTTTAATTAATTATTTTTAACCACGTAAGATTGTTCCCTTCAGGATGTAACACATGCATCAAAGGACTTGAACAACGAAAGAGGTTAGGTGCTAGAAAATTCGGACAGTCGTTTTTACATCAAACTTTGAACACTAAATTTACTTGAAATTGTTTATGAAAGAGCCTTTTAAAGAGATCCTATTGGGATTAAAATTGTACAACCAATCAAACTTGTAATTTTGTAATGAATGATTTGCTAATTCCAAACTCGGAACCTGTCAGTCTCAATAACTGCAGGCATATAAAATTTTCCGTAAAAAGATTAAAACTGTAATTTTCTGCAAGTATCTAGTGAACTGTTGGCGATAGGAAAAAATGGATAACATTTTTAGATTTGTCACCCAAAGGAGATAATTATGCATTGCAGTTAAACAAAATTATTAATGCATGAAAAATAAATACCATGAAGATACATGATATGAACATTCAGTAAAATTTAAAGCAGATTAGTGATGATTCACGGAGGTCTTGTGACCCTTTTGTTATTGGTGTCCTTGAGTTCGGCTTCAAGACAAAATTTTTTCAGTGTATTAACTTGACGCGTTCGCGTGGAAATGCAGCTCGGTGAAGATGAAGTATTATTTATTAGTTGGAATTTGTGGAATAAAAATAGTAAATGATTTGTAAAATGTGAATTCAAATAGCCATGCAATTTGGGATGAAATCTAAGGTACACCAATCAGTTCACAAACAACCAGGCTAAACAAAACAAAAAAGTATAATGCACTAGAGGGTGTGCAAGAAGCTGGAAAGCCGGGCCGGGCCAGGCTTGGGAATAATCGAACTGTCAAAAACCCGAAAAATTCAAGTACCCGGTTGGTTTCGAGAACCCGAGACAGATCGGTTTTTTTAACTTTGCGAGTGCTTGAGTTGTGTCGGGTACCCGTAACCCGACCTGCCACAGCTTCTCGAAACCAACCAGATACACGAAATTTTTGAGCACTCGAACAGTTTCGGGCTCTCGAAGGTTTCGAGTACTCGAATTACTTCGGATTTTCGAAAGTTTCTAGTACTCAAATCTTCATTGAAATCTTCTATATTCTTTGGAATTCCCTGCATTATCTAAATTCCTTAAATTCTTCGAAATTCCTTGAGCACGTATAAATTCTTCGAATGTGTCTAAATTCCCTGAATGCCTCGCATTATTTTAAAGTCGTTGGAATTCCCCGAATTATCTGGATTCAGGGATTTCTAGGAATTCGAGAGGTTTGAGGAATTCAAGGAATTTACGAAAATCAAGGAGTTTAATGATTTCAAGGAATTTACCGAATTCACGGAATTCCGGGAATTACATAAATTCGGCGAATTCCTTAAATTCCGTTAATTATGTGAATTTTTGAATTCCTTGAGTTCCTTGAATTCCATGAAATCCTTGAAATCCGGGAATTCCTTCAATTCCGTGAGTTCTCTGAATTTCGAGGGCAAAGAATTTCATAGAATTCAAGGAATTCAGAGAATTCCGAGGCATATAGAGTTAGAAATATTGACGGCCAGCACCTCCACCCAAAAGTTGGATTTTGGAGAAAACTAAAAGAGCCCGAAAATCGGCACCGGTGCCCAAAAAAAGCCCAAAATTATGGCATAAAGAAAATATTCAAATTCCGTTTTGGAGGTGCTAGCGGAACATTACTCTAAAAATCTACAGACGACACGCATTCGCAAAAACCTGTTTTTCGGTTTCAGAAGGTCTCAAAACGTGGACATTCGACAAAAACGGGGAGGGGGATCAAATTTTACACAAATCTAATACCTTCTCTGATGAGAATGGAAAAATGAATTTTCTTTTAGTTAAATTGAAGGAAAAAGCAGCCAAGAAGATAAATTTTGAAAAAAGAAGATTATTTTTCTACCCAAAAAGAATTTGTAATAAAAAATGAATTTTCAACCAAGTATTTCACTTTTCAAATATAATAGATCAGTTTTCATATGAAAGTATAAATTTTCAACCAATAATAAAATAATTATATTTTTAGTTAAAAGCTGATTCAATTTCTCACTCTAAAGATTAATTTTCAACTAAAGACATAGATTTTTAACAAAATAATAGTCATCCTTTTTGGTGGGGAATTCACCTATTTCGTAGAAAATTTACTTGTTATTTCAAATTCATATTTTGGTGCTGAAAAGTCAACTAGAATCTTTTTTGGATGTATATTCAACTTTTTTTGTTGAAAATTTGTCATCCTCTTTTGTTAAAATTCAACATCTTTGTTGAAAATTCATCTATTTGGGTTGAAAATTCAAGTATCTTCGTAGAAAATTTACATCTTATAATTCATATTCTGATGTTAAAAACCAAACTGAAATCTTTTTTTGATTAAAATTTAACTATTTTTTTGTAATCCAACTGTTCTGTTGAAAATATAACTATTTTTTGACAAATTTGCTTGTTCTTTGAAATTCATATTTTGGTGTTAAAAAGTCAACTAAGATCTTTTTTGGATGAAAATTTAACTATTTTTTTGAAAATTTCTCTTTTTAAATTAACGATTCTTCATCTATTTTCCTAGAAATTGCATCTTTCTCAGATAAGATTGCAACTGTTTGGTTGAAAATTCAACTATTTCGTAGAAACTTTACTTTTTGTTTAAAATTCATATTTTGGTGTTGAAAAGTCAACTGAAACCTTTTTTGGATGAAAATTCAACTTTTTTTGTTGTTGAAAAATTATCTTTTTAAATTAAAAATCCATCTGTTTTAGTGGAAATTTCATCATTTCTTTGAGAACTAATCTTCTTTGCTTGAGGATTCAACTATTTTGTTTGAAAATTCTGTTTGAACGACTTTGTTAAGAAAGTATTTTCTTGGTGAAGATTTATATTTTTAGTTGAAAATTAATCTCTTTGATCGAAAGTTTAACTATTTCATTGAAAAGTGATCTTCTTTAAATGAAAATTTCACTGCGTGAGTAACAAAATGAACTACTTTGTTGAATTTGTTTTTTTTTAAGGTAGGTTTTATCTTTGGTTGAAAATTTGAATATCATGTTGAAAATTAATTTTTTTGTTGAAAATTCAATTTTTGTACCGAAAATTCGTCTTTTGACTTGCAGGTTCAACAATTTAGGTGAACTTTTTTTTCATGACTGAAAAATATTTATTTGCTGAAAATTCGCCTTTGGAGGGGGGGGGGGGGGTAATTTTGACCGGGTTACGTAACATTTTTAATTCATGAATTTTTTGCACAATCAACTTTGCAAATAAAAATTTCTTAATAAATAATGTTACTTCATCATAAAATTTATTTCTAAATGTTTCTAAACATTATTGATAAAAGAGAAAATTTAAATTGTAAATGATTGTTTAATATTGGGAAATAATTCTGTTCTTAAAATTTTGCTACAACACTATAATTTCTAAAATCTTTAAAATTTTTAAAGAGATAGGAAAAATTAAATTATGGGAAAAACTTATTTTGAAGAATTCGAAAAAAAATTTGGAAGCTTTTTAATAATTTTGAAAGATTACGCGATTAATTTTTTTTAAAAGATTTCTGGGAAAATTTTAAATGGTTAAGGATTAATTTTTAAAGAATAATTTCAAGTTTTGAAGATTTCAAAATGTGTGGGGAAAACATATGGAAGAATAAAACAATTCTTTTAATTTTTCAGGATTTAAAATTTTTTTAGATAAGCTCAAGAGGATGAAAAAAATATTCTTAAGATTCATGGGAAAATTTCAAATGATTTTTTTCTTAATGAATTCAATAGCAAATTGAAAAAGATTACAAAACATTTTTAATTATTTCCTAACATTTTGAAAAAGAGTATACAAGATTTTAAAGCAAAATTTTGCCATAATACATAATCTTAGAACAAATTTGAATAAGTTTAAGAGATACTTAGAAGTTTTCAAACGATTTTGAAATAATAAAAACATATGAGATATTTTAATAATTTTGTAAGGTTTCGAGAAAATGAAAAAATTTCTTCAGGTTCCTAGCAAAAATGAAAATGATTTTTTATATTAAAAAATTAATTTCAAGAGAATATTTAAAAAGATTTCAAATTTTTTTTAAAGGATTTCCTCAAATTTAGAAAAAGAGTCAAAGATTTTAAAGCAAAATGTTTAAATTGGTTGAGTTTAAAAAATCAAAAAGATCGAGTAAATTCAAGAAATATTTAGAAGATTTGAAGAGATTGAGAAAGAATTTTCAGCTGTAAAGGAATTTGAAAACTTCAGGTATTTTTTAAAGATATCAAACCAAAACTTTAGAAGAATTTTGAAAGACTTCAAGGGAACGAACAAATTTTCTTAAAATTCCTAGGTAAATTGGGAAAATTTTAAGGCAATTTTTTTGTATTTCGAATGATTTTTCAAAATTTTTAGAAAAATTTGATTCAGATAAAAATATTTTTAGGAATTTAGGAGGTTTTGAATATATTTAAAATATTTTAAAACTTGGAACCATTTCCGAAAATGTATCAAATACTTTTTATTTCTTACGAACCTCTAAAAGTCCTCTAAAAGCTCGAATTTATCCTATTATTTTGTAAAATCCTGTAAAATTAAAAAAAAAAATTAAATTAAAAATTAAAAATTAATTTCTTTGGTTGAAAATTCGTTTCTTTTTAGTTTAAAATGAGTTTTTTTAATTGCAGATGTAATTAATCCGTTTTTGCTTGAAAATTTATATTATTATTTGAAAATTAGATACTTTTGTTGAAAATTCGTTTTTTTTCTTGTTTCAAATTTACTTTTCTAACTGCAAATGCAACTATTATACTTTTGTATTTGTTAGACAAATTAATTTTCAACCAAAAAAAGCGAATTTTTCAACAGAATAGTTGAATTTTCAGCCATAGAGATGAATTTTTAATTAAAGTAATGAATCTTCAACCGAAAAAATTATTTTTTTAGAAAGTAGTATAACTTTTAACCAAAAAAGATTAAATTTTCAGTTCCAATAGTTAAATTCAATAAAAAAAGATGAATTTTCAACAAAATAGTTTAAATCCTCAACCAAAATAAAATTAATTTTCAACCAAATATTTGCGATTTAAAAACATAATAATACTATTAATTTCAACTGTAATTTCTCGAAAATTCCCTAACTCTGTCCCTGACATTATCTGACTTTCTGGATTTACCTGACCTGTAGCAACTCTGTAATTTAAAAAAAGTATATGTTTATTTCACTCTAGAATGTTTTTGTAAAAATATATGTATTAATTATGATACATATTTGTTTAAAGAATACATTCTTTAAATTCTCTTCAATGCTCTATAAATGCTCTGTTCGAGCTTAAATGCTGAGCATATTCTCGAGAGCATTTGCTCAACATAAATTCTTGAGCATTTAAGAACTCTAACTAGGGGTAGTGTTATTGTTCAATATCGATTAGTGAGATGCCGATCCATGATGAAACTTTTCGAAATTTATCAGATAGATGACTGAAGTAAAGTTAAGTATTTTGCGTAAATAAAGTTTTAATGTATCAGAATTGTAGGAATCCTAAGAAGTGGCATGAGTCTTTAGGCGGGGAAAGAGGACGCGTCACCGTGTCGACATCATTGTACTGGCCGTAGCGCTGTCTGCCTTGTGGCTCTATTGTATTTGCTTTCTCTCTCTCTCACTCCTAAGCCTACCGGCCTTGTTTACGCTAGACTATGAGCTTGGGAGGTGCAACCACGTCGGTCATGGTCGTTTGGGACAAGCAGTTGAAAATGATTTTCAATTGAGGTTATACTATCCGGAGACTTAATTGCCCATCCTCACTAGACCCACCGCACAGTAACAAAATGTTGGAGAAAAGTTCACTTTTTTTGTCTACGTAAAGCAGACATGCCCAGCTAGGGGAAATTCCCGCCGGGAACACATGTTCCGCGTCCACCACTATTTCTTCTGGAGAGAGGGAGTCGTGGTAGAGTAGACCTGCCCAAGTAGGGGAAAACTGCTCATTCGCCACATGTTCGAGTTCCACCACCACTTCCCTCTTCTCAGGTCCAGAGGCTGGGGGGGGTGGTCACTCTCGTGAAGTTGAATGAGTAGAGGTAGGTGGTGGTGTTAAATTCCTATCGGGCAAATGAGCAGTTTTCCCCTACTTGGGCAGGCCTATGTAGAGGCTTGCGAGATTCTCTCCTCTATGAAGCCACAGAGGAGAGATTCTACCACCACTCCCGCTCTCCAGAAGAAAAAGTGGTGGACGCGGAACATGTGTTCCCGGCGGAAATTTCCCCTAGCTGGGCATGCCTGTATCCGGATGCATATATCCGGGATTCACTGTATTTCAAACATATTTCGACAAATATTTCAGCTCCTAATCTAATACGGATTTGCAAAAAAATTATAACATTTTGGACTGAACTTCTTTCAAACATGTGTTACAAAAATTACAACACGTGTTGGGAAAAAATTCAGTTCCTTCCTACGCGAATAGATTGAATTCAAATCTTTCAAAAGCATCTTGGCAAAAATGACAGTTGATGCTTTAACCAGGATTTGTAAAACAAAATTAATTATTACAGCTTGCACTGAATTTCGTTCTTACATATTTTACAAAAATGATAACATACGAGAGAAAAAATTTCAGTGAAATTCAATTTATCAGCACACGTAAAGATGGAATTGAAACCTTTGGAACATACTTTGGCAAAAATTTGGCGAAAGATGCACCGTGATGATAACATATGTTTCACTTGTTTCAGAATGAAATACAAATTTTTGAATGTAATCGATACCTGGATGTAAGATATTTTACTCTATTATTGATTTGATAGTATAGAATATTCTACTCACCAGCATGATCAAGCGATATCATAAACGTGAAAATCAAAGATAAAATTAACGTCTCCATTATTCTAAACTGACAGAACTACTTTTGAAAGAACTTCCAGAGCCGCAACTGCCAAGATTTTTCATACGTGTCGTGCTTGCGTATATACTAGTCATTATCACATTATTTTCAAAACTTATTATCTACATTTTGGCGGGGAAATAAAGCGGACGAAATAAACTGTATTGTCAAATGTATTTTTCTCGCTGTGAAGTAGAACATCACTATTTACCATCCTTGGAAATGTCAAGAGTAGGTCAGATTTGAACGTGACAATCGTAAATGAGCGACATTAAAAAAGCATTCTCACAATGACTACGCCTTACATATTTCGTTTGTAAATTTTTTGGGTCAAAATTTTTTTTCAGAATTTAAAAACTGTTCACCGGGTTCGTTTTATGATCGTTCCAACCTTATGAAAAAATATTATGAGAAATTCAGGGAGGCCGCTGGACTGAGAAACCGGGAAATGACCGGGAATTTATTTTTTGACCGGGAATTGTACAAATTTTCAGAAAATAAATCTTTCCAACTTTGATTTCAACCGTTTTAAAAAATAATTAGTTACATTTTTATCTTTTTCAATTAGGCTATCATTAAGATTAGAATACGCCCTGGTAGAAAAAATTTTCACAAGAAAGTGTAGCATTGTAATTAATGTATAGAACTCCTGAAAATAAAAAAAAGAATCCAACGACTCAATTTGGACAACCGCCACAAAATGCTCCTATTGTAATTTGAAGAAAAAAAAATAAATTTCCTTTTTCCTTGGACCAAAAATAAAAAAGAGGAAAGAAAAATGAGAAAGCAACCAACCAAATCCCCTTCCTTCTCTTTTTTATTTCTTCCGTCTTTTTTATTTTTATTATTATTTGATTTTATTTGATAATAATAAAAATAAAAAAGACGAAAGAAATAAAAAAAAAAGGAAGGGAATTTGGTTGGTTGCCTTCTCATTTTTCATTCCTCTTTTTCATTTTTTGTCCAAGGAAAAAGGAAATTCTTTCTTTTTTTTTTCTTTTTTTTAGGAAATTTTTCTTCTTCTTTAAATTACAATAGGAGCATTTTGTTGTGGTTGACCAAATTTGGTCGTTGGATTCTTGTTTTTATGTTCAGGAGTTCCATACATTATCTTGAGTATTGGATATTAAATAGGATTTTGAATTTGATTTTAATCTAATTTAAAATTCTTAAATTGAACATTTTAATTTTTTGTCAAAACGCGTACTTTTTGTGAAGAAATATATAATATAATATATGTATAATATATAAGAGTCTACAAAAAACTACAATTTGAAAAAAAATATTATACTTTTCCCAAGAACTTTTGCTATTATAATAAATCACATTAAACTGTAGTTTGATTATTGAAAATTGAACAGTAATTGACTTTGCAGGACGATTCTGAATCTGTTCTAAATTAAGAAAGTTACAGATTTTAACGTTAAAAATAAAAAAATTTCAATTTGAAAGCCTTAGTAGTTAAACAAATGTACGCGTTCGATTGAAACTCTATAAACTATTCGTCATTTAGAAATAATTTTAAGAACTAAACGCTCTGATTCAATTACAAATCGTATTAAATATTGTTTCAATCTAAAATATTCCAGTTTTAACCAATTTAATTTGAAATTTTGTAATTAAGGAAGAAATTTTTTTGAAGATTTAGCAATATTTTAATTATTAAAAACTAAACAATTTCAAACTGCTTTATTTAAAATAGAAAACTTTGAACCTTACAATTTTAATTGTTTTTTTTTTAATTGTTTACTTTTCAATCAAATTTTTAAGAGAATATTTAACAAGATTTGAAAACAAATTTTAATGTATAAACTAATATTTATAGCTTGAAATTGCTTAAAATGCTATAATTTTGAAAATTCATAAATTTTTTGATTTATTTTTCAATTCATATAATTGAAAATGATGACAGCATGGATTTCTATTTTTAATGTAAGAAGTGGGTAAAATTTAAAAAATAAAAAAATAATCCGCAACTATCAAGCATCAATAAAAAAAAAAGATATTTATGAACAATAATAATTTGTTTCAATAATTGTTTTTGCTCCACTAAATTAATTATTAACTCACTTCAAGCGAGCAGTAGACAAATAGATGAAAATTTCAGAAAAAACCGCAACTTTCTAGCATAATTCAAATTGAATATTATAAACAATAATAATAATAAATTTCTTAAACAAATAATGTTGTTAACTTCAATTAATTATTCACCCCACTCTAAACAATAGTAATGAATTGTTCAAACAATTATTTTTGTTAACATGAATTAAGTTTTATATCAGTATAAAGTAGAAATAATTTTCATTAAAAATCCAAATTAGAGCCAAAACCTCGCAAAACTCATTTTTTCACTTATCGGGTTTTTTTGGGCGCCTATAAAACAGACTGATGGGTGGGATATTCAAAAATTAATGTTTTAGTCGTATTCTATTGCTAATTTTAAAGAGAAATGTTGAGTTTCAACTCGATTCACCTAAAATTGACGATTCTGAATAAAATTTACAAAAACGTCTTTTTTTCTTATGGAAAATACGTGTTGGACAGAAATTAATAAATAAATAACAAATAAATGGAAAAATTTCAGAACCAATAATACATTTTTCAAGGAATCTGTATTATGATCAGAGAATAGCAAACATTTTTTTAACGTCTTTTCAGACAAGATGGATTTATGAATTAAAAATTATTTTAATAATTTTTTTTTTTTTTAATATCTTCTCCTTTCGCTCTGCTAGGAATCGAACAACAGAACTTCCGATTTGCGGTCGGGCGTTTTCCCATTAAGCTACTAGAGAGATCAAGAGAAGAAACTTGTTTCAGAAATTCAAGCATTATTTTTCCAGGTGGTACAAATCAAATTTTTCGAGGAATCTGTATTATCATCAGAGAATAACAGACATTTTTTAACGTCTTTTCAGACAAGATGGAGTTATGAATCAAAAATTATTATTTTTTTGTTTAGAGATCTTCTCTTTTCGCTCCGCTGGGAATCGAACCACAGAACTTCTGATTGCCGGTCGGGTGCTTTCCCATTAGGCTACTAGAGAGATCAAGAGAAGACATTTTTTTCAGAAATACACGTATTATTTTGCCAGGTAGTACGAATGAAATTTTTCAAGGAATCTGTATTATCATCAGAAAATAACAGAAATTTTTTAACGTCTTTTCAGACTGGATGCAGTTATGAATAAAAAATTATTAGTTTAATGGGAAAGCACCCGACCGGCAATCGGAAGTTCTGTTGCTCGATTCCCAGCGGAGCGAAAGGAGAAGATCTTTTTTCAGAAAAAAATTAATAAGAATAATTTTTAATCCATAACTCCATCTAGTCTAAAAAGACGTTAAAAAAATTTCTGTTATTCTCTGATGATAAAATAGATTCCTTGAAAAATTTGATTCGTACCACCTGGCAAAATAATGTGTGTATTTCTGAAAAAAGTTTCTTCTCTCGATCTCTCTAGTAGCTTAATGGGAAAGTACCCGACCGGCAATCGGAAGTTCTGTGGTTCAATTCCCAGCGGAGCGAAAGGAGAAGATATTTTTCAAAAAAAAATTAATTATAATAATAAATTCTATATTTGTGACTTTTAAGTAGTCCAAAGGGTTCAATTGTAAATTTTAACATTTTTTCAATGTTGAAACTCGAAACTTCTAAGCTTTCCAAAATTATAAACTAATATCATAAGAATTTGAAAACAAGTTCTTTATTGTAATATCAAGTGTCACTTGAAGGCACCGGGTCAATGTTTTGAACAAGAATTGATGATGCTTATGTTCAAAATCAAATAATTTCAAATTGTTAGCACTCTAAATTATTCTAAAAACGTTCTATGTGAAATAATTTTAAATAAGACACATCCAAAATTAATCGATCTTAAACTTCCACTAAAATTGTAAAATTTTTAAATTAAAGGTTTTAAAATAACATTTATGGTTTTCTACCTCACAATTTCAAGATTCTCAATTATAAAACTCTTCAATTAGTAAATTTGTATTTATTTGTAACAGTTCTATTATGCAGTTTTAGTTAAATTCTCCAAATACTTAAAATTGTAAAATTGTTTAATACTCTTAAAATTGACAGATTGTGAAGTTTTCAATCTACAATTGCTCAGATTTTAAGATTTTTTTTATTAGTAAATATTAAATTATAAACGTTTGTACAATTATTTGGAATTGTTAATAATTATTGACGCCTTATACCATTTTCATAGCTTCAATTAGAATTATTTCTACTCTTATCATTTTTAAATGAAATAAATTCTTTACTTATCAAGGGCTTCAATCAGAAAATACAATTTCAAACACATTTAATTTAAAATTCTTCGAATATTCAAAATTATATTCTTTGAATTTTTTAATTTGACAATACTCTATTATATATTAAGAGACTCGAAAATGAAAATATCTAAATGAAAGATTTCAAAATCACAAAAAGTATTGCTGCAATCAAAGTGATTTTTTGTCATGCAAAGCATATGCATTTATTTTCACTGATTCTATGTTTATACAATTTTTCTTCTCAGTAACAAATTTTTTTATTAGAAAATACATTTTATTCACTTTTCTTATTTACACAGTTTTTTCCGAAAAAAATTATAATTGGCCTTGAGAGATCTATGCAAAATTCAATCAGCTTTAATTAAAAAAAATAACTTCTAATTTGGATAAAAATTGTGAACTATAAACAAGCCCTACTTTCTTATTTTTGGACAATTTTAGGCCTGAATTCATATATGCAAAATTCACAACCGTACATGCATTATTAAAAAAGTAATTTCAATTATTAAAATCAAAACTTTTTCATTGATAACAAAAAACTCCGTTTCGGTAAGTTGAAAGAAGGTCGTGGCTAGTCGTCCACCTTTTTTTAAGATGATTTCGAAACTAAATTATTGAATATAATTAATAAATATCATAATTCACATCGCCTACAATCAAAGCGAGATATGACAATTTTTCATGGTCGTCTTCTGACAATTACGAGATTCTTTGTTTTCTATCACGTTCGAAATACGTGAAGGTGAATAAACAGAGATTTTACAATTGAAACCAGTTCTGATGACCACTACTACAACTTCAAATCAATATCCAAAGTATACTTACTAAATATTATTTTTTGTCAAAATTATGAAATGGATATTCAGGCACATTAAATCTGGAAATCTTGAAATAAAAGAGTCTTCAAATTTTCGAGCAAGTTTTGCAACAGGCAAGCATAATCATCCAGAAACCAAATTCGAAGCTCCTTCATCGATGTTTGAGAAACGAGAAAGTCTCCAGCTACAAAAATCCAACTAAAAGCCGTTTCATCGACATTTGAGCACCTCAGAGCAAAAGGAAGACTCCGCAGAGTCGAGAGGAAAAACGAGACAATTCTCATTGCGCTGTCTTACTCTTCAGGCATTCTGCGTAAGAGTTTCTCTTTCTAACGGTACCTGTCTCGTTTTCCCTCACGGCTCTGCGGAGTCTTTCTCTTGACGTGCTCATTTGCGAAACCAGAAAGTCAGCAGCCAACAAACACCAAACTCGATCGAAGCTCCTTCATCGACGTTCGAGAAACCAATAAGTCGGTAGTCCCCAAAAGCCAAATTGGAAGAACCTTCGTCAAAGTTCAAGCAACTAAAAAGTCTGCAGCCTACAGGAATGCAAATCGGAGCTCCTGCATGGAAGCTCAAAAGCCCAAATGTCAGCAGCCCACAAAAACCAAATTTGAAGCTCCTTAATCGCCGCTCCAGAAACCAAAAATTGTGCAGTCTACAAAAGCCCAATTGGAAGATCCTTCATCAATTTTCGAGCAACTAGAAAGTCAGACCCCTATAAAAACCAAATTTGGAGCACCTGCATGAACGCTCGGTAAACCAAGAAGTCAGCTGCACACAATAACTAAACTCGAATGCCCTTTAATAATAGATTTAATGCTTTCGCGATGATCCATTGTAATAAATTTAAAGCTTCTTCGGGTTTCAATCGTGTGCAAAACTACGAATCTTGCCGACGTTTCGTGAACATTGGAGTTCACTTCTTCGAGAGTCCACAATAGGATTGAGAAATCGACGTAGCATTGACTTGACGTAGACTTGCCATAGCAGTAGCGTGGACGCGATGCGCGCGCAGGTATTGCCAACTGCTTATTTTTATGTGTAGTTCGCGTTTCGCTGTTCCGGAGAATCAAGATTAAAATGGCCGACTCAAGGTGCCGTTCCATGTGGGAAACTCATGAGAATGAAAGAGACGGACGGATCTATTTGTCTCTTTCACTCTCATGAGTTTCGCACATGGAATGGCACCTTGAGTCGGCGATTTTAATCTTGATTCTCCGGAATAGCGGAACGCGAACTACACATAAAAATAAACAGTTGGCAATACATGCGCGCGCATCGCGTCCACGCTACTGCTATGTCAAGTTACGTCAAGTCAATGCTACGTCGATTTCTCAATCCTATTGTGGACTCTCCATCAGTGCTGACCTGAAACTTAAGTTTCAGGTTATGTTGTTCTTATATGTATTCTCTACGATGCCTGTGATAGGTCAGAGCGCCCCAAGGTTAGGACTAGTCGAACTTGATTGGCCAATCAAGTCTTTTAAAAAAAAAAACCCTTATCGTCGTTCGAGCAATAAGAAAGTATGAAGCCTACAGAACACAAATTCGAAGCTCGTCCATGTACTTTCGGGAAACCATAAAATCAGTAGCCTACAAATCCTAAACTTAAAACTACTACGGAAAAACCTTTTTTGTCCTCTAACGATCAGGAAATACCAACATTTTTACCTTGTGATGCAATGGAGTGCATTTGTGGTGCAATCGAATGGGTTTGTATAAATGTAAAAAATATGTGGTGAGGGAAGGGGGCTACTGCAACGGAACTCTCACAAAATGAGCACAAATAAATACAATCATAGTTTCTATTAAAAATTCAACTACTTGGTGAAAAGTTAAACTAGTTTGTTAAAAATTCTTTCATTTTTTGTTGAAAATTCTTTTTTTTTTAGATAAAAATTCTTTTTCTTTTATACCCGGTAAGAAGGCCTGCATTGAAAACGATTGAAAAGTTCAATCGATTCCAATTCTTGATTGTGCATTTTTTTTGAACCTACCAAATAAGTTAAGAAATGAGAAAAATTGAATCATTTTCAATATTGTAGGAAAAAGTGGCCGCGACGTGATTGAAGTAGATTGAGAAGGGTTGTCATTTAAAAAAGCATTGAATACATGAATTTTCAATATATTTTTCGATAATTGAAATACATTGATATTTTCCCCCATAATAACAACTTATACATTTTTCGTGAGTAATTTTAATATATTATAAGGTTATATTAAAGATTCTTCAAGTGATTTTGAAGAAAATTAGAGAAATCTTAAATATAGCCTTTATTCAATATTTTAGGCACATCATTTTCTTGTATTTGGTATTTATTTGTTCACATTATAATTAAATAAAGTTTTTTTATACGTAGAATGTGCTTCATCGCTTCTATAATAATTATGTGAAATCAAGCAAGAAAAAGACCATCATCTTAAGTTATCGGTACGCCTATTTCGCATAAGTTGCTACAGAACAAACTATTTTTTATTAGAATTTACAAGTGGAGGGCCAGACGTGTTTTTTTTTGTTTCGCTTCGCATTTTTTTTTGTAATAAACGGTTATTACTAGGAGATTTATTTGCCAAAGTGGTAAGGTGCACTTTTTAGCCAGATTCGCGAACAATGACATTAAAATTATCCAGAAACTCATATGGATTGTAAATAAAAATCTTTAAACGGCCCTCGTAGCTTACCGATAACGTTCTAGAGTCGAGAACGTTACTAGTGAGCTACGAGGGCCGCTGGAAAATTTTTTCTTGCATTCCATGTTCAATAATTTCAATACCATTTATCTCGAAACTGGCTAAAAAGTGCATCTTACCACTTGGGCAAATTAGTCTTCTAGTAAGAACCTTTCATCAAAAAGAGTACGAATCGAAACGAACAAAAACCACATCTGGACGTAGGTCCAGAAAATGCAGCAAGGCTTTTAGCTTTTGAAAGAATATAGGCAGCTTTCTGGCTAAACAGGAGATCAAATTTTGCTTAAATTCGTCAGAAATTGGAGAATATTTTGCAGCTCGTGAAAAATAGGCGTCCATCCTTATCAAACGCATGATTAAAACTAGATCAGACTATCTAGAATATCACATCGTCTTACGAAGACCATATTCATGTAAAATAAACATATGCTACTAGTACGGAAACGCTGCAAAAAGGACCCTATACTAAGTGTACACAAAATGGCTTTCCATGGATTTGGCTCAAACTTGGTACTTCAGAATAATGTACAGAATCCCTAAGTTTAAGCCAAATCCACAGAAAGCCATTTTATGTATATTTAGTACTGGGTGCTTTGTGACTTTTTTGCACGCGATATATAAACCTATAGGTACGCCTATCTAGATCAGACTGTCTAGAATATCACATCGCCTCATGAAGACCAGATTCATGTAAAATAAACATATGCAACTAGTGCGAAAACGCTGCAAAAGGGACCCCATGCTAAATGTACAAAAAATGTCTTTCCATGGATTTGTGTTAAACTTGTCCCTTTAGAATATCCTACAAAATTACTAAGTTTAAGCCAAACACACGGAAGGCCTTTTTATGTACATTTAGTACTGGATGCTTTGTGACTCTTTTGCACGCGTTAAATAAACCTACAGGTACGCCTATGTTTTACACATGATTAAAACTAGATCAGACTATCTAGATTATCACATCGTATTAAAAAGATCAGGTTCATGTAAAATAAACATATGTAACCAGTGTGAAAACGCTACAAAAATTTGTGACTCTTTGGCACTCGATAAATAATCTTATGGTTACGTCTATGTTTTACAATTTCAAGACAACGAAGATTTTTTGAATTACATTCTAACGCTCCTATAATAATTTTATAATTATTCACTATCCACGGTTCGGTTGAAATTACTTCAACTAAAAGGTGCAAACACAAAGAATGTTCCCCTTGAATTTTGTACCTGAGATGTCTTGCCGATTTCCGATCAAAAACAAAATCTTTGCCCGGGCCGTTTTTGAAATAATCAATGTTTGATTTTGAAAAATTGTAATTTCCAGTTTTTCTCGAAAACAAAACGAGATATGAAATAAAGTATAGAGAGAAAAATTCTGCCTTCGAAAAATTGCTACAAAAATATGCTATCATTATTTTTAATCGCACTTTATTTTTTGGAAAAACTTGATCTTTTAATTTTAAGAGGTATAAATGTCGTTTTCACAGTTTCATACGAGAACAAAAATGTATAATTATTTCAGATTTTAAGAATTTCCAGACATACGATTATTAAATCATCAGTTAATGATTAATTTTATGATTAGAGACTTTTATAAAATCATAAATTTTTATTCACAACGCTGAAAAACTTTTTAAAATCATAGATATGAATACGATTTTCTAAGAAAAAACTATCCTAGGGTTATGTAAATCATACATAATCTGTTATAAGTTTTTTTTTCTCTATAAAATTGTCAAAAACTAACTTTCACCTCTTAAATTTATAGAAAGGGGGTATTTCTCCAATGAACAATTCTGCTATTTTGACTTTCTTTCACACTTTGTTTCGTTTTCAAGAAAAAATGAAAAGTTCTACATTTGGAAATTAAAACTGAATTTCTTAAAAAATGACTTCGGCCAGATAAAAAATGAAGAAAAAAATTCTTGGAGTTCGGTTCTTTGGGTTGAAGTGATTTCAACCGAAACGTGGTCCATCCTTAGATTCGATATAACTTTCTTTTACAAAGCGAAAAAACAACTCCCTGCTTACGGGTATCTTGAAAGAAAAAAGGGAAATCTTTCAATCGAATGGAAACTTATCTTCATGAATTACATTATTTTAGTGTATACTTTAATGTATTGCAACTTTAATATATTTTATACTTTAATATATTATATTCTTTAATATATAACTTTGTTTCATTCTTCTGGTAGCACCTCATCAGTATACACTAACCCGTTTTCAAGGTCAGTCAAAAGTTCATCCGCGGTCTGCACAGTCTCGGTAGGTGGTATCGTAGGTAGCATCGTAGTATCGTCTCCTAGTCTCAAGGGATCCTCTTCATCATCGAGGTTCTCTTCAGAAGCGGAACGTTTTCCTAATAACGCTGCAGGTTGCTTCTTAGGTTCTAAAAAATGATAGGCAGTGTGATGCAAAGAAAATTTCCACCATCATAACTATTATCCTACACGGTAATAGGGATACTGCATAAAAGCTTCATATTTCGTAATATAACACATTAATTCAGGTTAATTACTTACTCTTGTAAACCTGCTTCACCTGGGATGCCTTTTTGCATGTGATGTCTTGAGTTTTGTCGGACTCTCTTTCTGCTCGTAGGGGATCCATGTTCAAATTACTGATCAAAAAATGTTTGTAGATATCTGCAAAATAATATGAAGTTATTAGAATTCTTTTGTAAAGTAGAAACAAGTTTTTAAGAAATATTTAATTTATATATCGGAATTATTTAAAATATTAAAAAATTAAAGTGATTTCCTTTCAAAAAATTTGATTTTTAAAGAATATTTGTCAACATACTGAACGGATTTTTTTGTCTCAGCAAAAAACGTACATGGTATACTACTATGAAAAAAGTAGAGAAAATGAGATAAAATCAAAATTTTATAAATAAAATTACCCCGAGCAAGAGTTAAATATTTTCCTCTCAAAAACAGAATTCATGCATGCCAGAGCGAAATCACACACAACAAGAGTCAATTCAATTAGAAATAAGCACTTTAACAAAGTTTGACTAACAGGAATAATTTGTAGGCGTACCAAATTGATTAAGAAAAATAAAGCCTAAAAAAATCACCCTAGTCTAAATGGATGATTAATACCTTTTGCAGCGAAAACTTTACGGGGATCTAGTTGTTCCGGAATTTCTGGAGTATTGCCACCTTTGCGGCTTCTGTTGCTCGGACGGCCTGAAATCGTACTTCTGGCTAGCGCGTCATGCCCAAAAAAATTTATTAAAATATTCGTCAGGAATTTTGTATGATTTTTTAAAGTAACATCTGCCATTGCGAACATGTACATCTGGTGAAGCATCCAAACTCCTCGTCCCAGATGAATCTATAATAGACACCATATGTATAATAATTGTAAGAATGATATGTGAAGCGCCTCAAAAAGGCAAAAAAAATTTTCGCATTTTGGAATCACTCACTTGAGTTCCGTCTTCGGAGATGTAGCTCACCGACGGGCAGTCATCAGCACCCCGTTGCTCAACAACTGCAGAATTCTTCCACTCTAAGAACATGTCTGAAGAGGTCCATTACAAATTATATATCCATCGGGTTACAAGCTTTAAATTTACCAATTTAATTTTTATTCTACATGCACTTCTTACCATGCATTACGTTGCATTTGTTCATAGCAATATTCTGACATTTCTCGTTCAATCTTTTAAGATTGCGGCCTTCTTTCTCAGCTGCTGTCAAACGTTCCTGTATTCTGGACAATAATTCTGTGGCCTCCACGAATTGTTTCAATAAATCTTCGTGCTGTTCGTCGAGTGCTTTCAATTCTTCTTTGGTATTTTGTAAAGATAAATTCAGGCTTGAGACCTCTCTCTCAGCTATTTGCAGTTTGCGCTTTATTTCCGTATCCATCTCATCAGTCTGAGAAAAAGTGACTTAAAATGTGTTTACAAAATAACAGTAATGCTAAGTAAATATTAGTTTCTCGGTTAGATGTATAATGATAATTATTGAGGCCTGCACTGACTTTTGCTGTGAAAAATTAAATTTTATTAATCAGGATATCTACTCAAATTCTAAAAAAAAATTCTGTGAGAGTTCCAGAATTTTTCTAGGCATAATTTTTCTCAATATGGAACCATTTACGTATTAAATATCACATTTTTCTAAACAATTGTGAATCTACACCCCTTTAAAGCATATTAAATAATACTTGAATAACCCCTTTAATTATCAACCTGTTATTAAGGATCTTCCAGGGGTACAAATAAGCTCAAAATTTAATAATCATTGAAGTGGTTTATAAAATCGAGAAAAATAGCCTCCTTGTTAAAACTTTTTAAATTTGAAAGAGAATCTAAGTTTACTGTTTTAAAAAAATAGCTGAATATATTATTTTTATATTTAAAATTAATTTTTTGAACTTGTGTGTTTTTTCTTTCGCTTTAGATAAAAATTGTAATTTTGATTCAATCTCTATCAATGGCGGCTATTTATATTTGTACTTTTATTCCTTTTATTAATTTTCTAATTTTCAAGTATGTCCCGGGGTACAAATAACCCCAAAATTATATAATATTTAAAATGTTTCATAAAATCGACAAAAATAGCCATATTGTTAAATGAATGTTGTGCTTTTTCTTTCGCTTTAGATAACATTCGTAATTTTTATTCAATTTTTATCATCGACGGCTTACTTGGTTTTTTAAAAAGATTCTCTGCAATTATATTCGTGAATGTTTTATAAAAGCTTAAGTTTTTTATTAACCAAATTTTTAATAAACTTTAAATAATAATTAGCTGATTCTTTAAGAATTAAACTCCCACGAATAGAATTGCAGAGAATCTTTTTAAAAAACCAAGTAAGCCGTCGATGATAAAAATTGAATAAAAATTACGAATGTTATCTAAAGCGGAAAAAAATTCCAAATAACTCATTTTAAATAAACAATTACATATTCGACTTTTTTTTAGGAACATCATTTTAAAGATTTTCAAACTTTGAGGTTATTTGTACTCTGAAACATTCTAAAAAAATCGTGAAATTAAAACAACATGGGAATAAGTATACAAAACTTACGCGAGTTTATTAGAAAAATCCTTAGAAATATCTAAATGTGTAGAAATAGTACTTTTATACCCAAAATGGAATAGCTATGTTCTCTAATTTGTAAATAGTAACTTTATAAAAGGACCAGTAATTTCTGAATGGTACAAGCTTTTAGGAAATTTATGATTCTAAAATCTACTCATCGTATTATCACTATCGAATAATTGAAGGAATAATACTAAAAACACAATTAATCAATTTTTAAATTTTTTACCACAGTCCATGAATTTGATGAGTAATTAACAGAAATTTCGTTATTATTTCCATGGGTACTTGAAATTCTGTGAATATTTCACATATTATGTTCAATAAAATATATTTTTCTGAGATTAGTGAAAATGATAAACAGAACTTTGATTTAAATATAAGTATAAATGTAGTACTATAAATGTACTTTTGGACCACTCAACTGACTTTCATCTAAAACGTGTTGCGGGCATAATTTTAAAAAATCTGACTTTTAAATGTTGTAAATATTAGTTCATTTGAAGACTTCATATAAAGTCCTTGTCAAAGTGTTTAAAAGTTGTATGGAATACGAAAATCCGCTGAAAATCATTATAGAAAGATAATTATATTTTAAATATTAAAAAATTTAGTTAAAAATATTCTTGAGGTTCTTTTTAGTATTCGGGGATCACAGTGGTTCAGCAGTTCAATTGAGAGCCCTGATCAAAAAATCTGTTATAACTTTCTGGTGGGGGGGGGGGGGGCGGGCAGCTTAAATTCAAGCGATCAGAGGCCTCTCCACTCTTGAGCACCAGAAACTTATAACCCGTTCTTTAATCCGGATCCTCAATTGTAAGAAAAATGGGGAAATTTATCTTCCATAATTTGAAGAAGTCATCTTTAAAAAAATTGGAAACATTATTATGTGGATATTATACATTTACATTTGTTGCAAAAGTTGAACTTAAAGTTTAAAAATTGAGATATTTAGCGCTAGCTCAGACTTAAAGATAATGAAAACTTATTCAAATATAAAAGTTTTTAAAGTGAAAGGGTTCTAAATTTAGTAGCTACTAAATCTGTTTCAAAGGGCGAGTTTAAAGAATTATTTGGTAAAGGTCTTTAAATTTGAATAGCTGCAAATTGCATTTTCTATAAATTCTTTAATTTCTTTAAGATGCGGATCGTTTCAAATAAAAAACTTTTCACTTAAAACTTTCTACATTTTTCTTTATTATTGTAGTTAAATTTGTAAGATTTCTTGAAACTGCAGTAGGGTTCTTAATTTTTTTTTTAAGTTTTTGAATAAAGTTTTTAGTTAGAAATCCTTCAAATTTTAAGGTACACAGTTGAATTGCAAAGACTTTCAAATTTGATAGTTTTTCAACTTGCAAATTTGTTAATTTCAAGAAAATTTATTTAAATTCAGAAGCTTTAATAATCTTTCTCAAATTGGGAGTTTAAAGAATTACTTTATAGGAGTCTTTAAATTTTAATAGGTTCAAATTGAATTTCCTCTAAATTTTCAATTTTTTTAAGATGCTGACCCTTTCAAATTCAAAATTTTTAATTTAGGAGCTTCTACATTTTTTTTATTAATTAGAGCTTCAAATCTGTAAAGTTTTTTTTAAATTGAAGCCTTCGGAATTTAAAAGATTTGAATTATTTGATGGGTTCTCGATTTTGCGAAAAAATGGGGGAAAAAGGGGAATGGGGGTCTGACTGTGATCCCTGTTCGATTATAAGCAGTGTTAATGTCAAGACTTTTGCTTTTGATGTGATAACCTCAAAATTCATGATCTCGTAGAAACTTTTTGTAGAGATCAGTTGAAGCGTACTCTACAACAGTGCATTATACGCCACTTGCCATAAGGATCACTTTGTACCTATATTTACATATTAGATGACCCTTATGACAAGCGGCGCATAATGCACTGTTATAGAGTACTCTTCAGTTATTGAGATTTATATTTAAATTAGTTGAATAAGACAATTTGTTTAGCCATGTGGCTGTGATTTCAATAAATGCATTCTAATCTAAAAAAAAACTTCAAAAATATTTTTAACTACATTTTTAAATATTTACAATATAATAAAGACTTGATACCAAGTCGTCATTCGAAACATTTGGTCAATGAATAAAACTTAATTTTTAATACAAAAATTCGGCACAGGCCTTAAAAATTATTATTATTATAGTATTAACGTTTTCAAATATTTTTAGTTTTAAATATGTAGACTAATGAATTTTTTTTGCTCCGTAATGTTTAATAATATTCATATAATTTGTATGCCTTACCATCACATCAACAAACGTTGGATTCTGCCGTATCATGACTAGAGGGTCTACATTTTCTGTGCTTCTTTTTTTGGTAACATGATTTGTGTATCCCAAAGAAGATGTACGTTTTTCTAAGCAGGATGATGCTTTCAAGCTGGATGGTGCTTTCAAGCTGGACGGTGGTATTTTCTCAAAAAAGCTTCGTGTGAGATTTGTCGCCTTTTCTACAGGAGGTGATCTGATTGCTGTTACTGGAACATTTATCATTGAATTTCCCTGCGTAATATGCGGGATTTGTTTTTCAGTAGAATAGCAGTTTTCTTCCTCTGCGTCCTCAGTATCACTAGATATTGAGAGATCAGCACTTTTAGGCTGTTCCATTCTCGGTGAACTTTGCACCTGCTGTGAAACAAGTGTTTTTTAGATCAAATTGAGATGTGGATTTTTGAGATTGAAATTTTCCTAAAGAGACCACAAATTTTCTCAATAATTGCATTTTTAATTGAGGGAAAGTAGTTTGAACAAATATTATTGACAACTGAAAGGAAAAAGTTATTGGTGAAAGAAATCATTACTAATAGAAAAATAATTCTATATTATTGAATTTAAGAATTGATAAGGAACAATCTTCAGTAGAGTATTCCGGACAGTGAAATATAATATCACCTGCAGAGATGAAAGTTCGTTTGATTCTCGCGACCGCTTAGCAGCCTGATCAGCTTGCATTTTCAGCAATCTTGTGTTTAAGTGATTACCAATATTGTTTGCAACCTGGAAAAATACGTCTCAAAATCATTCAGGATTCCCGAAAACATCTCAAGTAGGAGTTTAAAAAAAGAAATTACTAAAAATCTTGTAATCCAGAAGTTTTATGGCATGTATTGGACACGAACCTTTTCTCTCTGTATTTCTACTACTGTAGGGCTAGGCGTGCCTTCGTCATTGTCTGTTGTATCGTGTGGTGAATGAATATATCTGCTATTGGGAGGTCTTAAGCGCTTTTTCGGTTCCGCCAGAATTTCCTCTATTTCTTTCTCAGATTCTACAATAACACATACATTTCATACTTTTAATCTTAATTCCTTAACAACTCAAGTGAAGTAATGTGCTTAAAGTTCTGAATGTTCAACTAAACGAAAATTTTCATTAACAGCTTTGTAAACTTTGCTTTTCAAACTAGAGGAAGTACAAAAGTAGTGGTTCATTACATTGAATGTAAGTATACCATTAAGCCATTTCCCTTTCAGGGTAGGCGTGACACTACCCGATTCGGGTAGTGTTTCTAGGTGGATAGTTTCTTGTAGTAAATAACTACAAGTGTGGGCTCACCACACCCATGTAATCCATATAAAATTATAACTATGTTAAAATTTCAACTAAAATTTAAATGTAAACATTTTCTTAGCACTATCAGCATATTCCAATTGACTGCATCAGTTCTTTACTCGGTGTAAGCATCTTTTGAAATTTTTGGTTTGTTCTGAAAGTTGAATAAAAATCCCCAAAACAGTAAACAAGAAAATATAAAAGTCAAAAAAGTTACACTGAACTGAAAAATGTTCAAAACCTTCTTACTCGTAGTGATAAGAACTAGTGTGACCAGTGGAATCTGCTATAATGCAGAAAATGAGATTTCAAACAAATCCTTTTGACACAACGTGCATTTGATTTTTAAAGATTTTTTTGTATGCGATACACCCATTTTTGAGAAAATTTTGGTATCTAGTTCTGTACTGCTATCACTGCTACCCTTCATGTGCATTCGCATTTGAATGCATGAATAAGCACGCACCGCTACACTGACTTTGCCGGTAACACCAGTATAAAACCCAACCTCAATATTTAACCCGAATAATTCAAAGTTGCCGTTTCTTGCAGAAAGTGTTAAAATTGGATGATTTCTCGCTCTGCAGACAAAATTATATATTTAAAAAGAGAGCACTACTATTTTTCGAAATAATTCCGAAATAGGTTGAGTAAGATTAAAATATTGAAAATAATTAATTTTGAGGTTAGGGCTTCAACCCAACCTAACAACTTCAACCAAAAGGTGTCTGATGCGTTATACGCGGCATAAATGCACTGAAGATTGAGTAAATGAATGAAAGTGGTGAACGCGAGACGCTTCCACTATAAAATGATCACGTGTTAAGCATGTCGTCACGTGGAAAAACTTCGGCATTCTGAACTAGTTGCACAACAACGTAACACAAAAGTTAAACACTAGACACAAATAATTTGCAGGTCGTAATAAGGTAAACAAATCTTCCGAAATACGCGGGGACCCCGTCCGTGCATCCAAAAAACCGTTACGCATCCGCGAGATTCAAGCTTTCATTTGATTCAGATAGAATTTCGGTATTGGCTGTTGAACTTCTCTTCGGTGAATTGCGTAGAATGGCAAAGCCCAATCACGAGGATCATTCTTCTTCTCATCATTTGTGATTGGCCATGAAAATACTGTCACATGATATGTAGTGTGCGCAAGCGTGGCGCCTTATTTAAAACATAAAAAATGGAATGATATTATATGGAAAAGAGCAATTATTTTTGCATATAAAAATGTATAATTTGTTTCATTCTTAAATTTCGCATGCTGGAGTGCATATACATTATAAAGTTTTGTGCAATGCAGCACAGAAAATCTGCAGGAAACATAATATCTCGGGATCCCATCCCAGTTGTGCACATAACTGATCTGCTGACAACGGCCAGACCGCAACGGCTACAAATTTCAAGCGATTTTAAATTTTCAAGTGATCCCACAAGCAAAGCGAACAAAACTGTTTTACATTTTGTTTATATATCGACGTACATCGTCGTATATGGAAAAATTCTTGTCTTCTGCATCAGCAGGAGGAGCGGGAGTAAAATTTCAAGATTGTAGCCCCAGGGGTATAAATATACGTACGTATACATAATTTATATACGACGGTGTTTAATTCGACTATAACCTCAAAATGTCACTCTCATCTTCCTCACTTAGCCGTGCGGCTAAGTTGAGAAAATAGTTATTTTTACCCAAAAATATGTCACTAAAGGGTTCGTGGAGTTCAGTGAGAATATAGAATTTTCAGGTTATAGTAGCGATGCAACACACTTTAAAATGTTTATATTCAGCTTTGTAATTGCGTAGATCGAAAATCATCCTGCATTCACGAAAAGGTTTAAAAATGTATTTTTAAGAAGTCATTTATTTTCAGTGAATTTCTGTGGAAAATGAGTGAAAATAACGAGCCTACTCCTAAACGAAAGTTTTATCATATGGCTTTGGATCCTGCATACGATGTCGGAACGTTGAGCGACAGAACTGTCAAGAAGTGGGCAAAAACGTACAAACAATCGTATCAATCTACCGAGGAATTAACACGTGAGTATTTATTTGCATATAAAGTTCAGCGAAATGTTTCCTATTTTCTCTATATGACTTGCTCGCTGGAAATTTTCTGTAAATATAATTGTTTGTGATATGTTTAATAGATAGAATTGAAAGCATATTCAATAGCATCAAGAAATGGTTTTTTCACAATCTTAGTTTGACGTTTGATCATATCCCATCTATTTTCGATAGCAAGTTTAACTCTTTCAAATGGAATGTTAGGAAACATGGCTATTACGTCAAAGGAGACAAAAATGTGAAAATTTTCTCGTGGGTGCACCTATTGTCGAAATAACCGGTGGTAAAGGAAAATCTGTCTCATGAGCCTTGACCAGGCCATAGGCCAGAGATAGATTTGTGTGAATTGTGTCATTACCACACCTTTCGATATTGTTTCCCAAACATTTTTGAAGTATCAATCTCTCTAGAATTTCAAATGTACCTTTTTAAATCACTTCTGTAGGATCATTTGAAATAACTGCAAAACTGTCTATATCATTTAAGATATGCATCATTTTTTGATTATAAGCATATTTTAATACTGCAACCGTAATATTCCCTTTATCATCCTTATTAATCAGTAATTCAGGCTGACATTAAAAAAAAAGTTTTGTTTCAACAAATCCTTCATTTAATTCTTTTTCTAGTAAGGTTTGTGGAACACCATTGTTCAAAAAATCATTCGATAAACCCATAAATGTTGCTTTAAATTCTTGTACTTTGTTTTCTGGTTGATTACTTTTCGTGTAATCTCTACGTTTGAAATATTTGAAAACCATGGGTAAGATTGATCTTGAAAAATAGCCAAGTGAATATTCAGAGTTAATTTTTGTATATCACCTTGCATATTGCGAATGTTTTCAAATTTACGTTCATGCTTTTCATTGTTTTCAAAGGCTTTTTTATTTAATTCAGTTTCTCTTTCAAGGTATTCTTTGATGATGTAAACCGCACTTGTTTATTCAAATTATCAAGAGTTTTCTTAACATTCTGATGTAGGTTGTGTATTTGTGCATGGCAATCTTTTATAACCAAATTCAAGATAGATTTTCTAAATTTATTAGTGGTCTCATTGAAGGTGTCTTTGTTCCTTTTTTGGAAAAACCCCATGAACCTTGCATTTTATCAAAAAATCTTTCTGTAGTAAAGCCAATCTCAGTTTTTGCTAATTAAGTAAAATTGTTTTATATTTTGTTTCTGAGAAAATTATTATCTTCATAATTTGTATAGCTATTTTCATAGATGTCAACTTTTTTATTATTTCGAGAGGCTACATACAACAGTCTTTCCTAAAATTCATCTTTATACAATGCATCATAAAAGACGTTTTTGGTGTATTGAGGACTTTTCGTTGATGGAAATTTGCTAAAAAATTTTGATATGCCTAGAGTATAAAAAATGTAAATGCATCAAATTTTTAGAATACGTAAATGTGTGGGAATTTTGAAAAAGCCTGCGGAAAGTATACAGGAAATATACGGGAATTTTATCGAAAGTCTCTGCTGGAACACTTATCCGATTCCTACATTGTCGACATTTGTTTTGGATTGTACAAATTCAACACGAAATGAGATATCGAGCTGAAAATTTGAAGAAAATAAAGAAAAGGGACTGAAGAAGGTTTATGTACTAATAAATTGTTACAATTACAAACAAAACAAAATTTTTAAAGACTTTTGTTTTGTAATAGTGAAAATTTATTAGTACATAAACGTTCCTTGTAGTCCCTTTTCTTTATACTCCCAAACTTTCAGCTCGATGTCTTATTTCGTGTGGTATTTTTGCGGTCCAAAAAAAATGTCGGCAAGGCAGGAATCTGATAAGTGTCACATGCCCTTAAGTAATTCAATTTACAATTAGCAACATTTTGTATAAAGATAAGATAGATAGTTAACTAAACGTTTCAAAATTCAAATTTAGGGCTATTAAGTAACGAAAGGCAACTTTAACTTAGTCGTAATTTCGCGCAACGGAATGTCAAAATAGCGATATTTTGAACTATTTTAAAAATCGTGATTTGAGAAGATAAAGCGGTACTAGCGTGAATAATTTACAGCGTATTAGTTCAGGAACTGATTCAAATACCGTATAAATCCTGGTTGTTTTCGTTTTTCACGTAAGATATATTCATCCACGAAAATGTGGAAGACCTCCAAGCAAGTTGTAATCTAAAAAACTGAATACTTTAATTATAATAATGCTACGAAGGTGTTTGAAAGTGAACAGTTTTTAGTATGTTTAGTATGTGGTAAATTAATCATACCAACCTGTATAAGTATTATACTTCAATATCCAAAATTGTTTAAAAATAAACTCTGAGTGATTTCAGTGAACTTTGTACACCGACTGTAGGAGTTGTGTACCCCTCGCATTTACTTATTGTTAGATGTTACAAATTTCACATTTTAACTTTTTCGAAACAGGACATTTTTATTAAAAAAAACGTTTTATTAGTTTTTGTATATTTATAAATTCAAAATGAGAAGTTTTTAAATTGAAGGCTTTTCTTTTTGAAAATGTTTTTTCGTTTACCATATGTGCAATGCTTTTCAGGTACTCAAATGCTCGAAGCATCGCAGAGCAATACTGACAGTATACCCGATGAGCCTTTGCTGACAAAAGTGGGAGAATCTTCGGATGTGCTAGATGCAGCTCAAGAGACAATAGAGAAAGACTTATTTTCTTCCAATGACTCGTCAAGTGATGATACTGACGAGGACGATGACAACGTTATACAAACTCCTTTTGATCGTCAACACTGCATGACAGATTCAAAGCTCTCGAACAAAAAGGAAGAATCTAATACGTCTGCAATTTCCAGTAGATCGTCTTCTCTTGAAGAAGGAAAGCGGGTCATGTTCGAAAAATCCGGATTGACGGTAAACGACGTTGTTGAAATGGCCGTGGCATATAATTTCCGTTTTGGAAATTCGCAAGAAGCACGTATATCGTTGATAGAAATGTTAAAAATTTGTGCAGGACCAAGTTTCAAAAATCTAAACATTTCCAATTACAAACTATGTAAAATTTTTGATCCACCATCTGATAAAATTATATTCCATTTCTATTGCAAGAAGTGTACCAAAAAAGTGTTGCACTCCTCCCAAAAGAAAGAAATCAAGGGCCAAAAATTGTTATGCGCAGAATGTAAAACAGAGCAATTTGCAACGCTTGCCAATCAGAATCTTTTTTTAGGTATCGATTTAGAATATCAACTGCGGACCTTGCTTGAGAACGAAGAGATTGCTCAATTTTTTCTTCCACAAAATCTAAAGAATGAAAACAGCGATAAGAATGTAATGCGAGATGTTCATGACAGTATATTGTACAAAAAAACAATCGAGGTGTACTCGAAAACCATAACTTATACAATTAGCACAGACGGTGCACCTCCGTTCAGAATATCCAAAAAAGGTTTTTGGCCTAAACAGATTCTGTTGAACAATTTACCGGTGCACCTCCGATTCAAATTTGTTTTATTAGCAGGTATAATGATTGTGTGTGCAGAACCTACACCAGATCTGATGAATCTCTTCATGGGTGAATTTTTAAGACAAGCTAGTTCTTTACATTCAGAAGGAATGAAAGTGAAACTTCTACACCAAGAAAGAGAACTGACGTTACACTTTACGCCTATACTTGTTGTCGCTGATTCAGTGGCGCGACCAATATTGCAAAACAGGCTTCAGTTCAACGGCTATTCAGGATGTAGTTTTTGCTATCACGGGGGCGTATACGTCAAGGATAGTGGTATGCGGTATCCTTTTTGCGAGAAAGAACCAGAACTCAGAACCCATGCGTCACACATGATAGACCTACATTCAGCAAAAATTCATGGTAAACCTATACGAGGAGTAAAGGGTGAATCAGCTTTTAATGCAGTGCCTACTATTGACATGGTGTGGGGCTTTCCTCTCGATTATTTGCAAAATGCAATTTTGGGACCGAACGAACAAGTGTGGAATTTATGGAATAAGAAGTATTTAAAACCGGCACAACGAACGGATATTGATGATTTACTTCTTCTCATACGGCCACCTCGAGATTTACGTAGAACTCCGGAAAAAATATCATCTAAAAGCATCTGGAAAGCTACGCATTGGAAAGCATGGCTGTTGTATTTCTGTCTACCAATTTGTTGTCGCTTTTTACCAACGGATGTATTAGAACACTTCGCATTGTTTGTTAACAGCATGTACACTCTCTTGAAAATGGAGATTACAGAAGACGAACTCGATAAATGTGAACAAGATTTGATGAAATTTGTTGCCAACTACGAACTATTGTACGGTACGGAACGTATGACTTTTAATGTGCATGCTTTGCTGCACGTTGTACCATCAGCTCGAGAGTCTGGACCACCATGGTCTTCATCTGCATTTCCGTTTGAAAACAATATATTTTTTTTAAAGAACACAATTCATGGTCCGAAAAGTGTAGAGCAGCAAATGGCCAAAACATCGCTTAGCATACTGAAATATCGAGTTCTACCGCCTAATTCTGAACTCTCTGAAAAAGCTAGAGAATACATAGAAGCCGTCTTCAATTCTAAAACATTCACTAAAAGCGCAGTTAAAGTAGGAGATGTAACATTTTTTGGGTCCGACCCGAAAAATGTTTTTGAATCCGTCGTAGAAAAAGAATTCGAACGATACAGTTATGAAAATCGCATTTATTATAGTAGCGTACAATGCCGTCGATCCAAAAAATTTAACGACACAGTCATCCATTTAAAAATGGCAGTTTTGCACAAATTACAGGAATCTTTTTAATGTCTGACGACACGTGTTCTTTTCGAATTAAGCGACTGATTGTTAGACCATTCTTAGTTGGCGAAGTAAGAGTGTCACACATCTGGGAGGTTGTGAAAAATGTCGACAATGCTCCCATTTCTATGTCTGAAATTCACTCCAAAGCAGTTGTTCTGGATTTTACAGATAAGCAATACGTTTGCGAAATTCCTAACACGATTGAAGCGCAGTGAGCCCGAATAAGACAGTGAATTTTATATAATTTTTTACTTTATTTATTTTTTCAAAGTCTATTAACTGTAAATAATTAATTAAATAATATTTGAAATTGAATAATAAATACTTGTGGAAAACTTGAAGCATAAACAGTTCGAAATCTGTTTAAATTCGTCAATAAATTTTTTTAATTCATGATTCTATATTCAAAATTAAACATGAAATTATAATTTTTATTATCTTAGAAATTTCCACGATTCGAATGAAAATTTTTGCATTTCGGAAAATTAAAATGAATAATTGTAATAATGTAAATGCTCAAATGATTGAAATATCAATTTAAATAATTTGAAATATTAATAATTAAAGTCATCACAGGTTGTCATCTATTTAAAGTTTTTCACCTATTTCGAAATTTGTCAACTATTTCACCTATTTTGGAAATTTGTCACCATTCTTACCTATTTTGGACATTTGTCACCTGTTTTACCTTTTCTAAATTGAAAAATTACATTTTTATTTACAATTTGAATTTACGAAACCTTGTGAGACTGTATCAATTTTAAACCAGTCCGTGGTTCATGCTAATGTCGCAGAATCGGTTGCCGACGAAATATTATGTTGTCTATTAGTGGAAAGAAGGCGATACGAATTTTGCCTCTTTAATAAAAAAAATTGACAAAGTCCTTAATATTAAAGAAAATACAAATAATGCAGACTATCAAAAAGAGTTGTCGACCTTTAAAGTGTGGTATTATTTTACTAATAAAGGAACTTAATTTTTTTATCTTGCACCTGGTATAACTTTCAGTTTTCCCTCTAAATCCGCCGAAAAATTCTTTTGAAAAACTTCAAAATGAACAAAATGGTGGCGATTTTTTTATCTTGCTGTAGACAAAAGTCTACAGAACAAAATCATTTCTCTTAAGAAATTGTGAAAATAAATCTCTTGACACTTTTTTCTCACACGTTATGTTCTAAATTTTTACTAAAATGTAAATAAAACCGTTTAAAATAGTATTTTTCCAAAATAATAAAATTTCGTGCTATTACATAAAAAAACTTTTACTTCAAATTTTTTCCCTGAAAGTCTATTTTCGAAGATAATCAATAACACATTTTTAACTTATGCTCAATTGGTCTTACATTATTTTGTTTTTTCGTTATTCTTTCACAAAAATATCTTATCAGTCATAGAATGACGTCATAAAATTGTTTTATATTTTGAAAAAAATACAATTTTGACCTGTCTTATCTACATTTGTGTACAAAATTTGGTAAAAAAGCCAGAAAAAGAAAAGTTTCAACGGAATTTTTTTAGTTGGTTTTAAGTGGAATAATTTTGTCCTTCCAAATTTTATTGTATGTCATGTCGTTTTCGCAAAAACTGTGAATTTCATGTTTCGGAGGAAAAATATTACTATTATACCTACATAGAAGAAACGAATTAGAATCAAGAAGAAAAAGTTAAATAACTGCATTAGTTTAAAAAATAATACCACACTTTAAAGAAATTCTCGAAAAGTTTTTCATATTAATCTACGTTATTATAGCTTTTAGGAGTTGAAATACTCATAATTTCATCAAAACGGAAGTTCCGCCGGATTTATTACAAAACTAACAGTTCTACATTTTTATCAACCCAGTAAAATACGTGTGGTTTCATTTACTTTAATAGTGTGACATGTTAAACTAATTAATTAATGTTAAATAATTTTAAGTTTATTTAAATTATAAATAGTTTTTTTGTCACCTATTTTTGAGAAAAAAAAATTAGCTTTTCATCCTTTTTAAGGAGAACAGGTACTGTGATGACTTCTATGAATTAAAATTAATAATTTGAAATAGTGAGTGTATACAAATTTCAAGTTGAAAATTCTTCTGTTTTGAAGAGCTAATTTTGAAACGGTCTTATTTCCGAAGCCTCAAATTTTAAAATTAAAAATTTTTAAAGCTTCGATTCAGTTAGATTTTAGGCCTCTTTCCTTACAATTTGTTAATCTACGTTTCAAATTTATATGTAAAATTCGATCGCAGGTTTGGTATACCCGGTTCGAACGAGGATACTGCTATATTAGAAGTATTGTAACTTATAGCAATATATAATGTTGTAAATCAGTCTGTGGATTAATTAAAGATGTATATATTTATATGTACTATATTCTTGCTTCTGACTTATTTTTTTCTTAACCACTTACACTATTTTTACATAAGCAACTATTTTAATTTACATAGGTCTCCATAGATATTTAAAATTATTATGCGCATTTATTTATTTATATTAAGGTTGATAGTCGAATCTATTCAAGCCTACACAAATTTATTACTATACCATTCAGGAGAATACATTACAGAAAAAGCGAATCTTCAAAATTGGGATTGAAAACAATTGAGTTCGCAGAGATAAAAGATTAATTGAACTTAAACGGAAATGCAATACTTAAATTCTATTAAATTGCATTGATTATTCATTGAGGGCTAATATTTGTTGGATAGAATAAATAGTACTAGATCCGTCTGAACCCTATCGCGTTCGGCAGCATTGAAAATAATTCAGAAAAAATAGTATTAGATCCATCAGAATCCAATTGTGCTTGACGACATTCAAAACAATTCAGAAAAATGTCGACAGCTTGAGTGGATTGAACGCGATTAAATTCAAGGTAACCTATGTCCCGATCGGCACGATTCAAATAAAAATGACAAATCAAGGTTTCAAATCGATTCAACTTATGTTACTTCAATTCGTTTTCGTCAAGTTTTCAAATCGATTTTAATGCAAGCCTTCTTACCGGGTACTGAAAATTAATCTCTATGTTTGAAAATATTACCACAGTGAATCCCGGAGATAATACCCCCGGAGTTAGCTCTTCCGAGAATTAACGCCGCGCCACGGACATGGGTGAGAGGAGCTGCGGGGTGGATGTGTGGTGTTCACTCAGGCGTGACGAAACAGAGAGAGAAACAGGATAGAGACAAAACCATCCGGAGTCCTTTGAGTTAGGTCCATCGTCAGTCCCAAAGCCGGCACTAACTTCGGGGTTCACTGTATTTCGTTAAAAACTCGTTTTTTTTGTAGAAAATTAATCCCTTGATGGAAAAATCAACTATTTGGTTGTATATTCAAATATTTGGTTTAAAATTGAAATTCATCAAAATTAATCAAGTACATTTAAAATATTTGAAATAATTAAGAATAGTTCAAAAAGTTCAAAACAGTTAAAATAATTTATAAATGGTCAAAAGAATTAAAAATAACTCAATGAATTGAATACAATTTAAACGAATCGAGAGAATTTAAAGAAATGCAAAGAATTTAGGAGAATTCAAAAATTGAACCGAAGAAATTATTTCGCTTTTTATATATAACCCTACTAAAAAAAAGTCAGGAATCGTCAGAAAAAATGTCAGGACTTCTGACCATTTCTGACCACTTTTGTTACATTTCTCGACAGAAATCGTCAGGAAAAGTCAGAATTCGTGAGAAATGTTCAGAAATCGTCAGAGCTTGGGTTCGAAGGATAATCCTTTTATTAGGGGTCCAAGAATAGAATGTCATAAAACCTAATCCCTTTTATATTTCCCAGGTTATTTATATTATTTATTTATATTTATTTATGCATATTCTCTTTTTAATTATATTTAATTATTAATATTTATATATTAAATGACTCTGAAGGTGAATCTGAAAATTTTGTTCGTTTTGACGCATCTCTTTCTCTTTACAAGATACATTATATTTAATCTAATTTTAAATTTTTTAGGAAAACTTTTAGGTATCTGAAATCGTCAAAACCCGTAGATTCTGAATTTCTGACTTTTGAATCTGTATAATATGCAACATTGAAAATAAATTAATTTTCAATTTTTAATCCTTTTGGGTTGGCCTACCTGCGGTCCTAGCCGATGAGCCACCTGACAGGATGTGAATTAGCATATCTTCAGAAATCGTCACACTCGTTAGGAATGGTCAGGATGTTCAGGAATCGTCAGAACTTCTGACCATTTGTGACGATTCCTGACTTTTTTGCAAGAAATGAAAAATATTCCAAAAGAATTCGAGTAATTCAAAATAATTCCGAAGAAGTCAAATAATTGAACTGAAATCTCTTGAATTCTTCGTAAAGTCTTTAAATATGTAGCATTTTTTGAAATTCAATTGGATTATATGTGGAAAGCGAAAAATACAATTTTAGCCTGCCGTTCAACAAATACTGATATTTCTATTGCGTATCAATTAATTTTTGTCCTTTTTAATTGTACAAATTGATATAAATCTCAATAATGTAGAAGCACAAATTAGATAGCGACTGTACTTATACAAAGTGAAACATTTTTAACAATGTTTATTAGCAAGAGTCTTATGGAAATTCATCAAACGTGAATTTCTTTATTTTTGAAAAATGTTGACCTGAATTGGTATTGTGTGTTTCATCATAGCGATTTTCCCTAATTCTATTGGTAAATATAATATCTATAATTTAAATTCCGGGTTTAATCGCATAATATTTATATCCTATTTGAAATTGTTTAAATTAATTCACCTTTTGATAGTCACTCTGTTTTTCTGAAAATAAGATTTTTGGCAAGAAGAACTGCCCTCTCAACGTTAAAAAACTTTTAATAATAAATTTTCCCGGTTTCAAGTAAGAAAATTCATGACTGAAAAAAAATTTTCCTTTTCTATGAAAAATGATTAGTTATCAATGTTTTGATTCTCAAGTCGAACAACTTTGTACTTAAAATTCATTCCATAATGTAAACAAATTCGTTACATTTAATTCTTTCGCCTTTAAGATAGAAAAAGTAGAAAGATTATTTAATATTTAGGTTTTACTTCTTTAAGATAGAAGATTCTCTCATAATAATATTATTATTATACCATTAAGCCATTTCCCTTTCGAGGTAGGCGTGACTTACTCGGTTGGAAAATAGTAGTGTGTATATGGGTATATAGGTATAAAGTAGGTATAAGAGCCTCACAAAATTCTTATGTATGGTTCCCCACTTGGGCCCATTAGTATCCAAGGTCTTTGTTTCAGTCGTCATTCATTCTATTGTCACTCTGTTTAGTTTACAAACTATTTGTCGCCACACTTTTCTGTCCATGCATTTTTTATGCAAGCTCTCCTGTTTCTATGGCTTTTTATGTCTTTTCGAATTAAGGTCTCATTCACACAATGATATACTTTTGTGAAAAATATTTTTTCCCAAATTCAATATTTTACGAGATTTTGAAAAAAAAATAATTTTCAAAAAAAAGTCATGATTATTAATAACTTAATTTCTACGGATCTGCGCCAAAAATCCTTTTAACGTTCAAATTGGGTTTAAAAGGAACCCCAACTCAAGTGTCAAATCAATATCCTTGGGTGACCTTTTCCGAATTATATCCCGAAGTTTTTTCTTCCATGTAAAACAAAAGTGAAAATTTTCATTGAATTTCAGATAAAAATGTACTATTTTATTTCCTGAACGATTATATGCTATGTGGAACATTTTTATTGGAATTTTTTAATTTAGGAAGTAGTAAAGTTATTCTTCAATATCCATTTTACAAATTAAAACGTATTAAATATAAATTTTTATAATAAATTACGAGGCGTGAATAAAGCAAGTAAAATCGACTATGTGTGTACGTAATTCAATTTTATCATTTTTCAAATAATTCAAATGGAATCATTTTTCAAAATATAACTGGCAAATGCGTTACCTTGCTGGAGGTGACGCAGTTTATTTACAAATTTCGCAATTACCTTCAAGTTGCTTTAATAAAGATGAAAATGTTCCACACGCGCCTTTGTTTAACAAACTTCTCTATTTATCACTATTCTCATTTTTTCTTACATTTTAAAATTAATATCTATTATACAGCCCTAAAAATATTAATATATTTTCACTAAGAATATATATTCTTTCAGAAAATTTTCCTTTCGAAGTCAAAATTATAATGTTTCTGGAAAATTTTTTGCTTCAGAACTGAATTGAAATTTGTGTTAGAAAATTTCCTATTATAAATCGGAAACATAAATATTTTCAATAATCCCCCGTTCCAAGACAAAGTTAATATGATTTTGTCGAAAAAGTTTATGTTTCAGATCTGAAATATGTTTTTTTTTTAAATTCGCTACTCCAAACTAAAATTAGAATTTTTCCCTGTTCCCAATCTGAATTATAATTCTTTTAGAAATTTCCCCCATTCTCCTTAAAAATTCAAAATTTGAGTTATGCGTATAGAAATTTAATTAAAGCCACTAATTTATGTTAAATGTTTCGAAAATTATGACGTCACATTAATCTGTCCGCGCCAACTTTCCTAGACACACAGTACACCCATGGCGATATTGTGTTGGCCCACCATTTATATATTATACTAAAAAATAAAAACTGCCTTGCCATCGTGATATTATTTTATAATTTATATCGAATGAAGTTTTATTTAATTTTAAATTTAAGTCACTATTTATTGTTTTTATAATCAACATACAGATTTGGAAAAATACATTCATACTGATGAGGCCTTACGTCATCTTAAATAGAATTACTATCAATTTGAGTAATTTGTTATACAATATGCATAATTCTGACACACAGATTCCGATATTTTTACTTTTAAATCGCTAAAACCCTAAATCACCTGAGCGAGCGCAAACTGCAGCCAAGAAATATGTCTTGAGAGCATTCAACGTTTTGAAGACAAATCCGAAACAAAATATTTTTACATCGGCGGTCGAATAATCTTGGATTCAAATGAGTATAAGGGTTTTGAAATGAGACAACTTATGAATAGAGGAATTAAGATTTATTTAACAGCTTAATTTTTACAAGCTCCCGCATTTGCCTGCAACTGCATACGATTGTGCTTCAGTGCAACCCAACCGGAAAAACCCACTTGTGGCAAAAACTGCCAGGAGGAGCCAAATTCCTTAAAAACTATTTAACAGGTGTCTGTAAGAAAAAATATGAAATTTCATTATTTCAACCATTAACAGATACGTAACACAGACCGACAAAATTTAGCCGACCAGCTAACTCAGAAACAAGAATATACTTTCCCGAAGGTCTTTGAAGCAGTGAATTCGAATCCGAGGTCCAAATTTCTCAATTGGTTCTGTTTTTCAAGATATCCTAAGCTAAATGTGCCAAAATCGTTATTTTGTGACATATTTGAGGTTATCTTACACGGAGAGGTAAATTTCTTTGATGGATCTATTAATGAGTTCTTAAAGTACTAAACTTTCTCTTTAAAACGCACTTTGATTTGTGCGGATATCTTTTTTCGTCTTCAAGAAATCGTATGTTGAAATTAAGTAGTTTGACTTATTTCTCGTTTTTTGAATATTCGTACTTTCAATCTATTTAACCATAAGCTTAATTTTTTTCCTGTATACTTTTGATGGCACAGCTCTTAGCCGAACCCAGAGTCATGAAACAAGGAAGTGGCGGTGTTTACTCCAAAGAGAAACACCGTTTCTCTTTAGAGACCAGCAATAGTCTGCCATCATTGATACATCCCACCTACCTTGATAATGACGTTCCTGTCCCTTGAAGTCCTGGTGAAATCTTGACATTGAAATCATTTCTTGTTTTCTAATTAAGAGTACTTCCCAGAAAATGTAGGTGCATTCTGTGAAGAGATGGTTGAGAATTTTTCACCAGGACTTCAAGGGACAGGAACGTCATTATCAAGGTAGGTGGGATGTATTAAGAAACGATGTTTCAGTTAATCATATGAGAAAGACACGTCCTCGTTCCGTGACTCTGGGTTCGGCTGAGAGCGGTACCATAAAAAATATACAGTAAAAAAATTTATTCTTATGGTTCAATAGATTGTTAGTACGTATATTCAAAAATCGAGGAATAAGTCAAACTACTTAATTTCAACATACGATTTATCAAAGACGAAAAAAAGATATACGGACAAATCTAAGTTTGTTTTAAAGAGAAAGTTTAGTACTTTAAGACCCCATCAATAGATACATCAAAGAAACTTACCTTTCGGTGTAACATAACGTCATATATGGGGACTTGCATGTTGGTGGCGGAAGTGAGAACGTGTTTAGTGACAGGTGGTGAGAGAATTTTACGGAATTTGTGTGGAAGGTGTGAGTGGAGTGTGAGGGTGGAAGCCGAGGAGGTGAGTAGGGTTGTGTGGGGTGACTTGGGGAGATAAAAAGTGAGTGTCAGCGTGGGTGTGAGGTGGGATTTAGTTGGATAGGGAAAGTGAGGTTAGGTTGGCAAGTAATCGGGGGAGTTCGTGGTCAGGAGTCTTGGGCTTTCGAGGGGTCAAGGCTGATTCTCGCAGAGTTAGGGGATGTTAAGGGAGAGAAAGGGGGGTGTGCAGGGACTGTGAGGAATTTAAGAAAAAGAAAAAAAAAAGGAAAATAAAAGGACAATTTCGCCGCGAAAGACGCCAACATTCTGCAGAGACATCTGTCGGTTGCGGAAGGTACTGCATGGAGAGGTCTCAGCTACCGGCGGCAGAGCGGGAGGTGGGCAGCGAGAGTACTGGCAGTGCTGGTAGTGAAACTGACGGGGACGGAATTTACCACAAGCCACGACGGCCAACAGCGCGTGGCCCGGGGTCGAGCGGTGCGTCGGGGAGAGGGAGAAAGCGGAACGGTGGGAAAGAAGGGAGCGAGAAGGTAAGGGAGAGAGAGGCTAGCGCAAGTGACGGGGAGGATCTCTTGAAGAGGAAGAGAGACAGCCAAGAGAGTCCGGAGAAAAGCGAGGTCGAGAGCCCGTTTAAAAAAAGCGGGATAACACCTAGGTCACCCCCCCCCCCCCCCC
>CAKNYM010054450.1:135898-182220 GCA_932195095.1 Andricus curvator | reverse complement strand
GGTCACCCCCCCCCCCCCCCCAAGTGGACGGGATGTTGGAAAAGGACGCTCTCGGGATGTTGTTAGGCGAGATCAGGGGGCTGAGGGAGGACGTAAGGGGGACCAAGGAGCAAATGGAAGGCATGAGGGAGGACTTGAGAATCAGAGATGAGAAATGGGAAAAGGAGATGAAAGAGCTGAGAGAGAGTAGATGGAATCGAGAGGGAAAGAAAAGAAAAAGAAGTTAAAATAAAACAGATGGAAGAGGAGATTCGGGTATGGGAAGAAAGGACGGGAAAAAGGCTTGAGAAGGTGGAGGGCAGGACGGAAATGGAAATAGGAGACGGTGGTAGCGGGGGCGAGATTAAAGGTATTTGGGAGAGGGTAGGGAATATGATAGACGAGAAAGTGGTAGAGCGTAGGAATGAAAACGAGGAGAGGGCGGATAGGGAAAGGATAAGGGCAATGGAGTTGAGAATGGAGAGAAAGGAGAAGGCAGACAGGAGAAATAATATTGTGATAAGAGGGTTGAAGATGAAGAGCGGGGAAGAAAGGTAGGGCGTGGAAGCGCTGCTACAGAGCATAGGCAGGGTAGGGAAAGTTAAGTTGGAGGGGAGAAAGGAAAAAGAAGTGGCGGTTGTGGAGTTGGAGAGCTGGGAAGAAAAGTTGGGGGTAATGCGAAATAAAAATAGGATGAAGGATAAGGAAGTTTTCATCCACCACGATTTGACAAGAAAGGAAAGGGATGTACAGCGAATGCTGTACGGCAGGGCTAGGAGGGAGAGGAGTGAAGGGAGATCGGCGAAGGTAGTAGTAGTATACCATTAAGCCATTTCCCTTTCAGGATAGGCGTGACACTACCCGGATTCGGGTAGTGTTTCTAGGTCGATAGTTTCTTGTAGTAAATAACTACTACAAGTGTGGGCTCACCACACCCACGATGTGCCAACAGCACTCAGTTTTCTCGAATGGTCACCCATACGGAAGCGAATATGCGCCACCTTCAGGCACGTACGCATGTATGCACTGACTTGCGTAAATGATGGTAACGAAGGCATAGCAAACAGGTTGCGTTGCCTTCCTCGAAACGTCAGTTTGAACGAAAAGTGGGAGAATAATGAAAAAATAGTTGTGGGAAATAGTGAAAAGTTATTTGGAGGTAAGGCTTCAATATTTATTATTAAAAACGTTAGTAAGTAACATAACTATAAGGAGAATGTTATAGGTTATTATTTTGTCGAAAATAATCTATGGAGTAATCTAAATTTTTCAATAAGGTCAAGAGTATACCTGTTTTCCTCAATTTTTATTGAAATCTAGTTAGACAATTAAAATGCTGTAAAGTCTAATTCGAGAATTAAAAATTTGAAATGAATTGCATTTCGAAAACCCCAGAATTTAAAAAATGAAAAAGTTGTTTCTTGTGGAAAAAAATTGTTGAATTAAAACGCTTTAAAATTGCATCCATGTAAATTTTAAGCTTTGAGAATTATTTATAATCTACAAATGAGAAAATGAAAACATTTTCAATCTTAAGAAGCTGAAATTTAGAATTTTTCTGACTGCAATAATTCGAAAATGCAGTTATGCTTTTAAATTGGAATTGCATTTAAACTGGATGCGTTAAATATGAAATTCCTACACCACAATTAATATACTACAACCTTTAATTCTTATTTTCATTTCTGGGGTTATCGAAATGCAATTAATTTCAAATTTTTAATTCTCGAATCAAACTTTGCAACATTTTAATTGTCTAAGATTTCAATTAAAATTGAGGAAAACAGGTATACACTTGACCTTTTTTAAAAATTGAAATTTCTGCCTAGGTTATTTTCGAGAAAATAATAACCTATAACCTTCTCCTTATAGTTATGTTACTTACTAACGTTTTTAATAATAAATATTAAATAAATATTGCAGACTTACCTCGAAATCACTTTTCACTATTTCCCACAACTATTTTTTTCTTTATTCTCCAACTTTTCGTTCAAACTGACGTTTCGAGGAAGGCAACGCAACCTGTATGCTATGCCTTCCTTACCGTCATTTACGCAAGTCAGTGCATACATGCGTACGTGCCTGAAGGTGGCGCATAGGCGCTTCCGTACACCCATCCAAATACTAACTGCGCCCAACGCTGCTTAACTTCAGTGATCTGACGAGAACTGGGTTTTTCATAACATAACCTCAAATATGTCGAAAAATCACGATTTTGGCACATTTATGTTAGCACATCTCGAAAAACAGAGTCAATTGAGTTTGGACCTCGGATTCGAATTCAGCTCATCAAAAACCTTCGGAAAAGTATATTCTGGTTTCCGGGTTAGTTGGTCGGCTACATTTTGTCGGCCTAAAACTATTAAGTAAATTATTCTACACTATTGGTGCAAAATATATATGTAAAATTTTTTTTCATTACACCCCGAAATTTGACATTGTTCTACAAAAAGTAAATCTAAATAATTTAAAAGAAGTTAAATATTAAGACGTGGTTTCGAAATTCTATGTTTAATCATTCGTGGATGAAAACTATTTTTTAGAGCCCCAAAGGAATCCTCATTTAAACAATCGGGACCCTTAAGGCACAGATCTATAATATCTTTGTTTTAGATTTTATTCTAAGTTTTTACATTACCTCCGTCACGATGAAGCAGATGCGTCGCGACCCACATCTTGTCCCAAAATGTTGCAATATGCACAAGTCGCCACCTTCTGCTCCGTGGTGCAGAAGGAAATTCTGTTAAACGCATCAGCTTATCATCCTGTTGAGGTCGAATCTCCCTGGTTCCTTTATGTGAATTGAAAAAATCATTAGTTTAGAACTACTAGGTACTTCACCACGTGTAAAATAGTTATTTATGATACAAGCGAGTGAAACATGCCTTACTTAGAAAAAAGAAACTAGTCGTTCTAAGTTTATCCAACTTAAGTGTTTCCTTAAATTAAACAAAAAATTATATTGTAGTAATTAAATTACCGAGCGCATAAGCGCCGTCAGGGCGATACATCTTCCACGTGCCAGCTGCTATTCCAACCACTCTAGTTTCTTCTCCCTCTGGACGATGCATTTCATCTTTTTCGATGTAGTAGAATTGTGGTATTACATAACTTTCTGTGAAAAATTATAGTTACTAGTTATTATAACGATACAAAATTCCTTCACTCAGAACCAATCAATAGTACTAATAATTGATCAAGAAATAAAATTATGTTTTTTTCTGATTCCCAAAAATTGTTTCTTAGTTTAACAAAGTTATGTAACATTAAGAATGATTTCATAGAATCCATACAGGTTTTCTTATGTTACAATATTTGTACCCCCATGTCCCATGTGAAAAAAATGATACACATTTACAAATGGTACTTCGAAAAAAAAGTTTGACTCTAATTACAGTAATACGTTAATAATTTTGAAAGCTTCAATTTGGATATTTTCATTTGCGAGCCTTTGGTATTTAATCTTTTATTTTCGAATTGAATTTCCGCAAAGTAATTTTTAATTGGTCAAAGTTTTCTTTTCTAAAATTGATGTCACTTAGTGTAATACATCTATCAATTAAGCCTTTAATTAATCCAATTTTCTGACTAAATTGATGGTGAGAATAGTAATTAAAATATTGGCCGGACCATGACGGTTTTTTAAACCAATTAGTAATTAAATTTGCATTTTTATTTTTTGTGATAGACAGATCTAAAAAATTTAGAGTATTATTGTTTTATGTTTCAAAAGTAAACTGTAGAGATTATTCTATACTATTGAATGCGTTAAATTAGTTCTTGGATTTTAGCTTTAGGAACAATAGTAAAAATATCGTCCACAATCTACTCGTCTAGATATTGGAAATTGGATTAATTCCCAAAGGATGTTAGTCCATTTAAAGGAACAACGTACCTTTTTAAAAAGGTAAAAATTCTCTGATTCCAGCCACATACAAAATTGTACGAATAATTATAATTTAGATAATTCACATTATAAAACCTTTGTTAAAGTACAAAATCTCAAATTTACTTATCCGAAGAAAATTCTTAATTGTGAAATTAGTAATATAATCGACAACATTGAAGAATTAGCTAATTACTCCAATTATTTAAAATATAGACTTGACAGAAAAATTACAGAAAATTCGATTGTTAACTTTTTTCAATCACAAGAATGTAGTCTACAAAAGTTAAAATTTCAACAAAGGGAAGCTCAAATAAAAAAATTTAATTTATTAAATGATAGATTTTCAGACGAAAAAAAATAGACACAGAGGCTTAAGAGGTAATAAGTGGTTTAAAAATTGATCTAATATGACAATTCCTGATGAAACAGCTGAAACCTTAGCATTGGGTACTAAATTTTAGATTTCTTATAACTCTAACAACATTCCTACTAATAATATCATTGCTAATATAGAAGATTGCAGTAAAAACATTAAAGATGATGATACAAAATCAAATTTTCGAAAAATAGTTACAGATTTAATCTCAAATCATATAAAAATCAATAAATTAAAAAATTCCAATCAAATTTCAGATATTGATACAAAATTCAAAAATGACCACAAGGATGTTATCTTTGTAAAAGCAGACAAAGGTAATATCTTAGTGGCTGCAAATTCAGAAGACTACAAATCACCTATTGAAAATCTTTTGCAGAATAATACTTTATATAAAAAAGTTAATACTAGTTAGTTCCGTCCATAGAAGAAAAATGTGATGGTATTATTTCTAGATGGGAGAAAAAAAGATACATAAATGAAAATATAGCTTAAAAATTAAAAAACCATGGTTGTGTGACAGCTAAAGCATATGCCCTCCCCAAAGTTCACAAACCAGAATTAAAATGGAGATTAATTGTCTCTACTACTGGTTCTCCAACTTACAATTTAGCAAAATTCTTATCTAATCTCCTGAAGCCAGTATCTGGAAAATTTTCAAAATGCGCTCACTTTTTGAATTTTTATCAAAAATGGCTGGCTAGCGAACTTGACCTTTAGTTTAGGAGACTAAAAAAAAGAGTATACCAGAGGCCAATCCAACCGGTCAATTCTTTCGAAAGTCATCGTGCTCACAGACAGACATACCTAAAAACATACATACATACATGCATCCATACATACAGACAGACCCATTCCTCAAAACCTGTTTTTTGGGTTCAGGGGGTCTCAAAACGTGTATATTTGACAAAAACCGAAGGGGTCCAATTTTACACAAATCTAATACCTTCTCTGGATGAGAATGTAAACAACAATTTTTTTATTATGCATTTTATTACAACTTGTGTTTTTTGTCCATAAATTTAATTTGTTTATATTCAATGTTATTTTTTATGATATGAACCAAAAATATGCATCCTAGCGTAAAGTGGTTCTAAGAAAATTTGTGAATGTAATTTAGGCGAAAAATTTTGATATATAAAATGTTATTGTATCGTGTATCGTTTTTCCAAAAAGCTAATTTTTTTATTTAAAATGTATTTTTATAACGATTTGCAGATCTTTTTTGGTTGAACAAGTTTTGTCTATTCATCTTTTTTCGTACCTTGCGTCGCTTTTCCACATTTTTTTTATTGTTAATGTTATTTTTCACGATTGAAACAAAAATTACGCATCTTATCAAAAAATGATTATTGAAAAATGTGTAGCTCTTTTCTAAGTGAACAACTTTTGTCTATTAATTTTTTCGTGGTTTGTCTCGTTTCTCCAAAAATTTAATTTATTTTATTCTTAAATCTGTTTTTTACAAATAAAACACAAACTACGCGTCCCATCAAAAAGTGATTAACAACAAATTTGTAGATCTTTTTTGAGTGTAACATTTTTTTCAATTAATCTTTTTTCGTATCTTGCATATTTGGACCGCAAAATGGAATTTTTGATTTTTCATTTTTTTTTGTGCGATACAAATTTAAATTTTCGATTTTTCAAGAAAATTAAAAAAAGCATTATAAAAATATTGTAGGGTGTTCAAAAAGAAACATTGTTGTCTGACTTAAAATTTTCATTTTCGTTTGTTTTTTGGAATTTTGTAAATGCTATAAATCCAGTAATTTTTGTTTTATCAAATAAGTCAATAAGATAAATTGTTTGTCTTTTTGAGTACTACGAATATCCAAACATATAATTTTTAAATTTGAAAAAGGTGGACTCAAAAATTTAGAAAAGGGGCTCACCTTTGAATTTTTATCCAAAATGGCTGGCTAACGAACATGACCTTCATTTTCGGACACTTGGAGAGTATACTACAGCCCAGTCCAATTTGTCAATTCTTTCGAAAGCTATCGTGCTAACAAAATAAAAATCTACATGCACACAAACCCACATACATACATACATACATTCATACAGACACATTCGCGAAAACCTGTTATTTGTTTTTTGTCAAATTTTATACAAATCTAATACCTTCTCTGATGAGAATGTAAAAATTTGTTTTCTGTGTATACTAATCTCAGGTTTGCTTAATTATATATGGAATTTGTTCACAAGATTTTATTTATTTAGAAAATTCATTATTTAAGTTTTTTTAGAGCTAAGATTTATTGTTAGAACTTATACCTGGGGTGTTGGGGCCGGGGTGTCGAGTCATAATCCTGTCGTAAAGCACCCTCTCCCCTGTGAACACTACTCTAATCATTATGTGATGAAGATCCACCTCAAAACGGAAACAATGAGGATCTTCAGAAAGTGCGATTATAAAAAGTTCTCCAGTAGGAACTCTTACTATTTGACCCAAAGGATAATTATGCGCGTTATTCCTTATGTGTGCTGGATTTTCTTCTACTGGTGGAAGAACAAACACTGATTCTGTAAAAAAATATATAGATTTTTATTATAGGACTAAAAACAAGCACGCTCCACGAGCACAATTTTTTCGTTGTTTCGGGTTATTTTGAGGTTAAAATATAAAATTAATATTAATACGAAATATTTGTATTTCATAGTGCATTGGAACTTTAAATTAAGGGGTAACACCACTCTAGAATTTTGGAAAAATTGATTTTTTTTTCTTGTCTTAAACAATACTTTAGAAGCATAAAAACAATATGAAGTTGGTTCTATAGTGAACATTTTTTTTAAAGGTTCAATTATCGATTTTGCCGCAGCATTCAAATAATTTTTACTTCATATTTCTCTGAAAATTCGAATTACATATTAATAACCTTTTAAACTAATTTCAGAAAAAATTAAAACATTTACATATGATTTTGAAATCTGAATTCAGATACTGATTACACAAGATCACAAAAATTGACTAGAATTGAACAGAATTGTTAGAATTATAAGGTTCACTTTAGTCAAAAGAAAGAGAAAAATACGCCGCTTCAGTGTCCTGTATGAATATATAATTGTTCCAAATCTCGAAAATATTCATCAAAGTTTGGAAAAATATTTCTTTTCCTTGGACCCGAGTTGCACTCGAATAAGTCTTACATTCAAAAGATTCCTTTTACGCATCAAAGGACTTGAACAAGGAAAGAGGTTAGGTGCTAGAAAATTCGGACAGTCGTTTTTACATCAAACTTTGAAAAATAAATTTACACGGAGAAAAATTGATGGTCAAAGTTAGAGAGTCAAAATTTAGAGAGCCAGTCAATACGATCATCTTGTTTTCACTCATTTTGACCATCCACGGAAGAGTAAATGACCCATCGCGGATGGCCAACCTGAGTAGTTACCGTTGGCGTGTTTATTTAAAATGAATAAATGTGTAAGTCAAATGTTCACAACAAATAATACATGTAAAGTGCATAAGAATATTAGGAATTATTGTAAATTCATATTTAAGATGAAAAATATATTCCTTTCTTTAAAAATTAAAATCTATCATTTATTTTTAGGAAAAAAATCTAATAAACAATTTAAATTTTACTTTACAAGTCCTTCTTGTGAGCAAAGAATTATTTTTAATAACTTGACTCTTATTATTTGCTGTTTAAAATTGCTTTTCACATTTAAGCATTTCAAATAAGCGCGCTAACCTCAACCAATCCGGTTGTCGACGAGATGGATGCAGTGTGAAAGGATACGAGAGTTGGGAGCACCGTGGTTCACAGCAATTTTGGAATGAGTGAATGTCATTGAGCAGTTCAGCGTCACATTTGCTGTTTATTGAACTTAAACATATTTTTAACAAGTTTAAGCTGCTTTTTGATATTTCGAATATGCGTGGAGAGTAAAGTGCATAAGAGAGAACATTGACTGAAAGTGCATTAAATTTATTCTTTTGAATTTTCAACGTCAAATTTTGATGCTTCCAAGGGATTTAGGATAAAGGCGTAACTGGACGTTCAGCTATCAATTTGTTGTCACCGTGTCGTTTCAAACTGAAAACGTGCACAAAATTTCAGCATTCATTGATGATGCAGAAAGTAACGAGATGTGGGATATTGGTTTCTGAGTTCACTTCAATTTTTGAAATCTTACAATTCAGTGTGACAGCGTGCCGTTTTCTTAGCCTTTCGTGCTCCAAAAAATATATTGTAAATGTTCAATGTTTTTACATATCAAATTATGTCTCATACACCTCACTCTCCACAAAGAATAAAAAATGCTTTCAGAATTCACGTATTTCATATAAATTTTCAGGTTTTATAGGTTCCACTTAATTTTATAATTTGCAGTCTCTTATAAGAGAGAGACTGGAATAAGTAGGAAAAGGACAACAAATATAGAAAATATAGGATAATCAAATCGACCCCCTAAGATGGCCAGGTCGACTGTCCGAGGAGATCAAGTCGACTATCTGATATGGCCAAATCAACCCTCTATGATAAGCGATTCGACCCTTTATAATGATCAGTTCCGCCCTCTCTCATGATCGGTTCGACTCTCTATGACGCTTGAGTCGAATGTCCGAGATGACCAAGTCGACACTTTGAGATGATCGATTTGAACCTCTTGCTTTAACCTTCTAGAGATAGTCGCTTTAGCCATCTTCAAGGGCTGTCCTATATTTGACCCTGTAATATAGTCTGTCTGCACATCTAGATGGCCAAAATGGCCTTCCATTTTTCTCCGTGTACTTGAAATTGTTTATTTAAGAGCCTATTAAAGAGATCCTATTGGGATTAAAATTGTACAACCGATAGAACTTGTAATTTTGTAATGAATGATTTGCTAATTCCAAATTCGGAACCTGTCAGTCTCAATAACTACAGGCATATACAATTTTCCGTAAAAAGATTAAAACTGTAATATCTAGTGAACTGTTGGCGATAGGAAAAAATTGATAATATTTTTAGATTTGCCACCCAAAGGACATAATTATGTATTGCAGTTAAACAAAATTATTAAAGCATAAAAATAAATACCATGAAGATAAATTATATGAACATTCAGTAAAATTTAAAGCGGATTAGTGACGATTCACGGAGGTTTTGGGAACCCTTTTGTTATTGGTGTCCTTGAGTTCGGCTTGAAGAAAAAAAATGTCGGCTTGGAGACGAAAAATGAAGTCACGCTGGCGGCCCGGTGGAGACTCACAAAAGCGTCTTGGCTATGACTCGGATGAAGACTTAGCCAAGACGAATTACTTTTACTCAGGATCGGCGAGAAAATTCGAGTCCACTGGCTTCGACGTTAAACAAGTAAGTCAAGAAAAAATAGTAGCTCAACGAATGAAGGATCATTTTAAAGGTCAAAATGTTTTACGTTAATGAGCCTGAAACAAATATGCTAAAACAAATTTTTTGAGCCAAAATACGCGAAAATCTGATACAAAATAAGGAAATTTGACAGCCTTTAACGGCAGTGAACTTTGGAACTACAGAGAGTCCACTCATCTTCTTCTTTCCAACCTTCCCGCATCTAACTTTAAGAAATGGACCACAGGGCTATTTGACCTTAATACCTCTCCAATTCATAAGAATAATTGCGCAATTAAGGTTATTGAATAGCTTTCAACCTAGAATTATAATTAAAACAGAAATTCATAGGATGGATGTTAATGGCTGGATTTGTGACTGCTGTCATCAGGATTTAAGTCATAGCGAATATGGGGCATAATTTCTGAAGTGTACCCACCACGAAAATGAAAGTTGTCCGATCGGGCTACAAATTGGCCCAATTGTAGTCCTATTAGATAGTACTCCTCACACCAAAAATTAATTCATTTTGATAATTATTTATCAAAGTGGAGGGGGTACAATTTTGTGTTTTTTAAGAAAAGCTGTACTTTCAAACGTTTGTAACTTTTGTCCTATTGCCTTAAACAAAATTTCATTTGAAATATTTTCGATAGAATTTTTCACACGCTTTCTGGTGGCAATAACGATTTTTGAAAAAAATCAAAATTTGACCCAAATTTTCGAAAATCAAAAATAAATTTAACTTTTTTTCAAACTTGGGCACTTTTTTTTCTTCAAAATAGTTTTAAAAGAAAGCTGAGATTTTTTCCTATAAAACCTCTAATTTTTAGAGTGGCAAATTAATTTGTCTGTGAGCAATAGAACGATACATAAACAAGATGCCGTGATAGGGCCGGTGGCGCGCGATCTCCCCTAGTGCGCTCAGGCCGAGGATCTTTGTGCAACGCTTTAGTGCCAGTTTTTTAAGTTAAGTAATATTATATGCTGCTAGAATAACTGTTCTCTGCATTTTCAGGGTGAATTAACAAAGGCCTGCATTATTGTAAGTGTAAAATTAATTGGGAATATGCTTTAAAAATTAGAAGTGAGAATATACATCTTTTAAATTTACATTTTTCTTCAAAAACCTGAAGGAAAATTTATTGCCTGGGGAGTTTTTGATTTGCTTCGATTTTGCTGAGAATTACGCCTTCATAATCCAGAATGTAGCGCAATGATAATTTAGCTCATGACATGGTGGCTGTTCACGAGTATCAAAAGATAATAGTAGAATACTTGAAAACTCATTTCAGGCCAAGTAAAATCTACTATTTCACTGATGGTACAAGGCAAAATTTCAAAAAAAGGAGTAGCTTTGTTAATCTCCAAGCCCATGAAGAAGATTTTGGTATCCAAGCTGAATGGCACTTCCATGGAACATCTCATGGTAAGGGTGCATGTGATGGTATAGGAGCGAATATAAAGAGACAAGCAGTACGTTCAAGCTTACAATGTTCTCCGAAACATCACATGCTCACTCTCCATGCTTTGTTTCAGTGGGCAAACAGTAACTGTAAGGAAACCGAAATTTTTTTCAGCAGCAAAGAAAATCACGCCTTAGCCACCGAGTGACTGAAAACCAGATTTGACAAAGCTGTCATGATGCCAGATACATTACAGTACCACGCTTTCATTTCCACTCAAGACGGAAAACTTCAACTCAAGAAGTTTTCGTCCTCTGAGAAATACGACATCTTCTCGAATGGCAAAAAACAAAAACCGCAAAAGAAGCCTGCAAAGAAAACAACTGTTGAAACTATCGCCAAAAAATCGAACAGAAAGACAGATAATATTACCATGTAATATTACTTAACTTAAAAAACTGGCACTAAAGCGTTGCACAACGATCCTCGGCGTGAGCGCACTAGGGAAAATCGCGCGCCACCCGCCCCATCACGGCATCTTGTTTACGTATCGTTCTATTACTCAAAGACAAATTAATTTGCCACTCTGAAAATTGGAGGTCTTATAGGAAAAAATCTTAGCTTTCGTTTAAAAATATTTTGAAGAAAAAAAAAGTGCCCAAGTTTGAAAAAAGTCAAATTTATTTTTGATTTTCAAAAATTTGGGTCAAATTTTGATTTTTTTCAAAAATCGTTATTACCACCAGAAATTTTATGAAAAATTCTATCGAAAACATTTCAAGTGAAATTTTGTTTAAGGCAATAGGACAAAAGTTACAAACGTTTGAAAGTACGGCTTTTCTCAAAAAACCCAAAAATTGTACCCCCTCCACTTTGATAAATAATTATCAAAATAAATTAAATTTTGGTGTGAGGAGTACTATCTAGTAGGACTACAATTGGGCCAATTTTCAGCCTGATCAGACAACTTTCGTTTTCGAGGTGGGTACACTTCAGAAATTATGCCCCATATGTATATCATCTTTAGTGGAATGTCCAATTTTTGCAAATGAAAGAAATTTATACATAAGTAAAAAAAAAATTGTTCTTCGGATAAGTAATGCATGGCTTCAAATTTTAAATGACCCGGAAGTTAATTCAATTAAAAGAGTAGCTGCTTTCCTTAGTCAGATCATATTCAGGCTCATTGACGTACAACATTTTGAACTTTAAAATGATCCTTAATCCATTAAGCTATCATTTTTTCTGCACTTGAATAAACTGTTTGCCCTAATTTCATTAGTAAGGAATCCTTGTCATTCCGACTAGAGTTATTTTAACTAGAGCACAATATTGATTTTGAAGACAAAATCAATGAAAATTGGAAATGCAGCTCGGTGAAGATGAAGTATTATTTATTAGTTGGAATTTATGGAATAAAAATATTAAATGATTTGTAAAATGTGAATTCAAATAGCCATGCAATTTGGGATAAAATCTAAGGTACACCAATCAGTTCACAAACAACCAGGTTAAACAAAACAAAAAAGTATAATGCACTAGCGGGTGTGCAAGAAGCTGGAAAGCCGGGCCGGGCTTGGGAATAATCGAACTGTCAAAAACCCCAAAAATTCAAGTACCCGGTTGGTTTCGAGAACCCGAGACAGGTCGGTTTTTTGAACTTTGCGAGTGCTTGAGTTGTGTCGGGTACCCGATCAGTGCTCCCAATTTGGCTCCCCAACCACACTGCGCATGCGTGGCATCAGCAGCCTCATTGGATGTTGATCGCGCGCTTATTTGAAATGAATAAATATGCAAATCAATTTTTCACAATATGTAATAATCATGAAGTACAAAAAAAATATTATGAATTATTTAAAATCTACATAGGTGAAAAAGGTATTCCGTCTTTTGAATTTAAATTCGATAATTTATTTGTGAAGAGTACAATCAAATAATTATTTCACCTTGCACTCTAAGAGACTATTTTGTGATCTGAAAATTAATTGTTATCATTTCCACAATGATGATTTATTATAAAAAATTGATTTACACATGTAATAGTTTTAAAAAAGCGCGCCATTTACAGCCAATGAGATTGCCGATGCAACGCATGCGCAGTGCAGTTGGGGAGCCGAATTGGGAGCACTGTACCCGACCTCCCTCAGCTTCTCGAAACCAACCAGATACGAAATTTTTGAGCGCTCGAACAGGTTCGGGCTCTCGAAGGTTTCGAGTACTCTAATTACTTCGGATTTTCGAAAGTTTCTAGTACTCAAATCTTCACTGAAATCTTCTATATTCTTTGGAATTTCCTGCATTATCTGAATTCCTTAAATTCTTCGAAATTCCTTGAGCACGTATAAATTCTTCGAATGCATCTAAATTCCCTGAATGCCTTGCATTATTTTAAACTCGTTGGAATTCCCCGAATTATCTGGATTCAGGGATTTCTAGGAATTCGAGAGGTTTGCGGAATTCAAGGAATTTACGAAAATCAAGGAGTTTAATGATTTCAAGAAATTTACGGAATTCCGGGAATTACATAAATTTCGCGAATTCCTTAAATTCCGTTAATTATGTGAATTTTTGAATTCCTTGAGTTCCTTGAATTCCATGAAATCCTTGAATCCCTTGAAATCCGTGAATTCCTTCAATTCCGCGAGTTCTCTGAATTTCGAGGGCAAGGAATTTCATAGAATTTAAGGAACTCAGAGAATTCCGAGGCATATATTTAAAAATATTGACGGCCAGCACCTCTACACAAAAGTCGGTTTTTTGAGAAAACCAAATGAGCCCGAAAATCGGCACCGGTGCCCAAAAAAGCCCAAAATTATGGCATAAAGAAAATATTAAAATTCCGCTTCGGAGGTGCTAGCGGAACATACCTCTAAAAATCCACAGATGATACGCATTTTTTCGGATTTTCGGGTTCAGAAGGTCTCAAAATGTGGACATTTGAGAAAAACGGGGAGGGGGGATCAAATTTTACACAAATCTAATACCTTCTCTGATGAGAATGGAAAAATGAATTTTAACAAAAAAATGATTTTTCTTTTAGTTAAATTGAAGCAAAGAGCAGCCAAGAAGATGAATTTTGAATAAAGAAGATTATTTTTTTACCCGAAAAGAATTGGCAATAAAAAGATGAATTTTCAACCAAATATTTGACTTTTTAAATAGAATAGATCAATTTTCATACGAAAGTATAAATTTTCAACCAATAATAAAAAATTTATATTTTTAGTTAAAAAACTGATTAAATTTCTCACTCTAAAGATGAATTTTCAACTAAACAGATAGATTTTTAACAAAATAGTAGTCACCCTTTTTGGTGGGGAATTCACCTATTTCGTAGAAAATTTACTTGTTATTTAAAATTCATATTTTGGTGCTGAAAAGTCAACTAAAATCTTTTTTGGATGAATATTCAACTTTTTTTGTTGAAAATTTGTCATCCTTTTTTGTTAAAATTCAACAGCTTTGTTGAAAATTCATCTATTTGGGTTGAAAATTTAAGTATCTTCGTAGAAAACTTACATCTTATTTATAATTCATATTCTGATGTTAAAAACCAAACTGAAATCTCTTTTGTATTAAAATTTACCTTTTTTTTTAAACCAACTGTTTTGTTGAAGATATAACTATTTTTTGCAAAATTTGCTTGTTCTTTAAAATTCGTATTTTGGTGTTGAAAAGTCAACTGAGATCTTTTTTGGATGAAAATTGAACTATTTTTTTGCAAATTTTTTTTTTAAATTAAAGATTCTTCATCCATTGTTGTTGAATTTGTGTTTTTTGAAGGAAGGTTTTATCTTTGGTTAAAAATTGAAATATTTTGTTGAAAATTAATTTTTTTGTTGAAAATTCAATTTTGGTACCGAAAATTCGTCTTTTGGCTTGCAGGTTTAACAATTTAGGTGGCCCTTTTTTTCATGACTCAAAAACATCTATTTGCTGAAAATTCTTCTTTTTTTTTGGGGGGGGGGGTCGTATTTACCGTATTAAGTAACATTTTTAATTTATGAATTTTCTGCACCATCAACTTTGCAAATAGAAATTTCTTAATAAATAATTTTACTTCATCATAAAATTTATTTATAAATGTTTCTAAACATTATTGATAAAACAGAAAATTTAAATTGTAAATGATTGTTTAATATTGGAAAATAATTATGTTCTAAAAATTTTGCTACCCCACTATAATTTCTAAACTTTTTAAAATTTTCAAAGAGATAAGAAAAATTAAATTATGGGAAAAACTTATTTTGAAGAATTCGAAAAAAAATTTGGAAGCTTTTTAATAATTTTGAAAGATTTCGAGATTAAATTTTTTTATAGATTTCCGGGAAAATTTTAAATGGTTTCGGTTTAATTTCAAAAGAATAATTATAAATTTTGAAGATTTCAAAATGTGTGGGGAAAAATATGGAAGAATAAAACAATTCTTTTAATCTTTCAGGATTTAAAAAAATTTTAGGTAAACTCAATTTTGCAGGGCGTCAAGAGGATGAAACAAATATGCTTAAGATTCATGGGAAAATTTCAAATGATTTTTTTCCTAATGAATTGAATAGCAAATTGAAAAAGATTACAAAACGTTTTAAATTATTTCCTAGCATTTTTAAAAAGAGTATACAAAATTTTAAAGCAAAAATTTTGCCATAATACATAATCTTAGAATAAATTTGAGTAAGTTTAAGAGATACTTATAAGTTTTCAAACGATTTTGAAATAATAAAAACTTATGAGATATTTAAAGAATTTCGTGAGGTTTCTAGAAAATGAAAAAACTTCTTAAGGTTCCTAGGAAAAATTAAAATGATTTTTTAAATTGAAAAAGATTTGAATAGATTGAAAAAGAATTTTCAACTGAAAAAGATTTTGAAAAATGCAAATCTTTTTTAAAGATTTCAAACCAAAACTTTAGAAGCTTTAGAAGTATTTTGAAAGACTTCAAGTGAAGAAACAAATTTTCTTAAAATTCCTAGGATAGTTTGGACAATTTTAAGGCAATTTTTTTATATTTTGAATGATTTTTCAAGATTTTAAGAAAAATTTGAGTCAGATACAAATATTTTTAGGAATTTAGGAGGTTTTGAATTTTTCAATAGAATAGTTGAATTTTCAGTCACAGAGATGAATTTTCAATTAAAGTAATGAATTTTCAACCGGAAAAATTATTTTTTTAACAAAGTAGTATAACTTTTAACCAAAAAAGATGAATTTTCAAGAAAAAATTGAATAGTGGATATTTCAACCAAAAAATTTTAATATTAAATAAAAAACAGTTGAATTAAAAAAAAAGACGAATTTTAAATGAAATACTTAATTTTTAAGTTCAACAATTAATTTTCATTAAAAAAAAAATAAAAAATTTCCATAAAATAGTTAAATTTCAATCGAAAGACAAGAATTTGCAACTACAAAAAAAATGTATAACCAAAAATGAAATAATTCACTTTTCAGTTAAAAAAATAATGTTGAACCAAGAAAAAGGAGGTTTGAACGAAATACATGAATTTTCAACCAAAAATAATGAATTTTCAGCCAAGAAGATGAATTTTCAAAAAAGAAGATTATTTTTCAAAAAAGAAGATTAATTTTCTACCAAAAATTCGAGTTTTCAACTAAAAAGTTAATTTTTAACCAAACAAATATTTTTAACAAATTAGTTAAATTTTTAACCAAAGAAATGAATTTTTAACAAAAATAAATGAATTTTCAAACAAGAAGAATAATTTTCATAAAAAAGTTAATTTTCAAACACATAGTTGAATCTTCAACTAAAAAGATCAATTATCAAGAAAAGAAAAACGAGTTTTTAAAAAATTAGTTAAATTTTCAACCGAAAAATGATTTTCCAACCGAAAGGAAAAATTTTTAAGTATAAAGACTTATTTTAAACTAAACTCAATTAATTTTTAACCAAAAATGGACAAGTTACATTTTGAATTAATCAATTTTTAACGAAAAACCCCGATTTTCATAAGAATAGTTTATTTTAAAACATTTGATTGAAAATGGTTTTCTGGTTGAAAATTAATTGCTTTAACTGAAAATTTGATTCGTGCATGTTTGGTTGAAAATGTATCTTCTTAAGTTGAAAATTCAAATATTTGGTTCAAAATTCCTGTATTTTATTGAAAATTTTAATTTTGTGGGAGAATATTTAATCTTCTTGGTGACTAATTCATCTTTTTGGCTGAAAATTCCTTTAAAAATTCAAATTTTTGGTTGAAAATTAGTTTTTTTTCTTATTTAGAATTGATGTTTTTAACTGAAAATGAAACTCCCATTTTTTATCGAAAATTTATCTTTTTTAATAAAAATGTAATCTTTTTGGATGGAAATTATACTATATTTCGTTGAAAATTTAGTTTAATTTTATTGAAAATCCGTCTTTTTTTTGGTAGAAGAGTACTCTTATTAGTTGAAACTTCATATTATTGGCGAAAAATTCATTTCTTTGGTTGAAAATTTAACTATTTTATTGAAAAACCTTTTCTTCTTTAGCTGAACATTTATTTTAGTAACTGAAAATTTAACTATTTTATTTTTGGTACATAACTTATCTTTTTTGTTGAAAATTCATTTATTTGGTCAAAAATTAAATTTTTCTTAGTTGAAGATTCATCATTTTAGTTGAAAATTCACTTTAACTATTCCATTATTTGGAGAAATACCTTTTTTGATACAAATGTAATCTTTTTCTTTAAAAAATTATGTGTTTTGTAGAAAATTTAACCATTCTATTTTTTGTTAAGAATTCATTTCTTTGGTTGAAAAAGAACTATTTAGTTGAAAATTCGTTTTTTTGTTGGTAGAAAATTCATGTTTTGGGTTAATCACTGTGGATAAAAATTGATTTCTTTGGTTGAAAATTCGTTTCTTTTTAGTTTAAAATGAGTTTTTTTAATTAAAGATGTATCTCATCCGTTTTTGCCAGAAAATTTATATTTTTATTTGAAAATTAGATTCTTTTGTTGAAAATTCTTTTTTTTGTTTCAAATTTACTTTTTTAACTGCAAATTGAACTATTATACTTTTGGATTTGTTAAAAAAATTAATTTTTAACCAAAAAAAGTGAATTTTTCAATAGAATAGTTGAATTTTCAGCCATAGAGATGAATTTTCAATTAAAGTAATGAATCTTCAACCGAAAAAATTATTTTTTAACAAAGTAGTATAACTCTTAACCAAAAAAGATGAATTTTCAAGTAAGAAGATTCATTTTCTACCAACAAGTCAAGTTTTCAACTTAAAAATTAATTTTTAACCAAAAAAGCGAAAAATTAAATAGAATTGTTGAATTTTCAGTCATAGAGATGAATTTTTGACTAAAGTAATGAATCTTCAACCAAAAAATTACTTTTCAACAAAGTCGTGTAACTTTCAACAAAAAAAGATGGATTTTCAACCAAAAATTGAATATTTGATATTCTAAACAAAAAAGATTTTAAATATTTTAATACTAAATGAAAAACAGTTGAATTTAAACAAAACACACGAACTTTAAATGAAATACTCAATTTTTAAGTTCAAAAATTAATTTATAACAAAAAATAAAACAAATTTTCAATCAAATATTTAAATTTTAATCGAAAGAAATGAATTTGCAACTAAAAAAAAAATTTGTAACAAAAAAAGGAAAAAGTTCAATTTTCAGATAAAAAAAATAATTTTGAAGCAAAAAAAGTGGTCTCAACAAAATATATAAATCTTTAATAAAAGAAAAACGAATTTTCAACCAAAAAATTATTTGAAAAATAAATTATATATATATATATATATATATATATATTTGACAAAGTAGTTAAATTTTTAACCAAAGAATTTTTTACAAACAAGAAGAAGAATTTTCGAAAAAAGTGAATCTTCAAACACATAGTTGAATTATCAACTAAAAAGATCAATTTTCGAGAAAAGAAAAACGAATTTTTAGAAAATTTACAAACCAAAAATATAATATCTACACATTTCAATTTGCTGTTAGAAAAGTAAATTAAAAAAAAACGAGTTTTCAACAAAATTAATTAATTCCCAATTAAAAATATAAATTTTCAAACGAAAATGGAATAGTTATATCTTTAGTTAACGAAATTCATTCTCAACTAAAAAGAAACGAATTTTCAGCCAAAGAAATTATTTTTTAATCACAATGATGAATTTTCAACCAAAAATATGAAATTTTGTCCAAATAGTGAATTTTTCAATTAAAAAGACGAATTTTCTATCAACAAAAAAAAAGAATTTTCAACTAAACAGTTTTTTTCAATGAGAAAAATTAATTATTAACAAAAAATAGAATAGTTAAATTTTCTACTAAACAGATAATTTTTTAACGAAAAAGATTAGATTTCTATCAAAAAAGGTAAATTTTCCACAAAAATGTATTAGTTAAAGTGAATTTTGAACTAAAATGATGAATCTTCAACTAAAAAAATTCAATATTCAACCAAATACATGCATTTCAAACTAAAAAGATAAATTTTCTACCAAAAATAAAGTAGGATAATTTTCAGTCAGTAAAATAAAATTTTTACCCAAAAGATGAAATTTAAACTAATGAGAGAGTAATCTTTTACACACAAAAAATACGGATTTTCAACAAATAGTTAAATTTTCACAGAAAACAGATAAATTTTCAACTAAAAATAGAATAGTTTAATTTTCAGTACAAAAAATTAATTTTTAATAAAATTAAAGTAAGTTTTCAACGAAATAGTGTAAATTACAACCAAGAATATTAAATTTCTATCAGAATTTTATTTCCAGTTAAAAAAAATTAATTCTAAATAAGAAAAATCTCATTCTCAACCGAAAAGATCAATTCTCAACCAATAAGATGAATTTTTAACAATGTACATGAATTTTCAACCAAATATTTAAATTTTCAAAGGAATTTCCAACTAAAAGGATGAATTAGTCACCAAGAAGATTAAATATTCTCCCACAAAATTCGAGTTTTCAATAAAATACAGGATGCTATTTAAATGCTCTGTTCGAGCTTAAATTCTGAGCATATTCTCGAGAGCATTTGCTCAACATAAATTCTTGAGCATTTAAGAACTCTAACTAGGGGTAGTGTTATTGTTCAATATCGATTAGTGAGATACCGATCCATGATGAAACTTTTCCAAATTTATCAGATAGATGACTGAAGTAAAGTTAAGTATTTTGCGTAAATAAAGTTTTAATGTATCAGAATTGTAGGAATCCTAAGAAGTGGCATGAGTCTTTAGGCGGGGAAAGAGGACGCGTCACCGTGTAGACATCATTGTACAAGGTGTAGCGCTGTCTTTGTCTCGTGGATCTATTGTATTTGCTTTCTATCTCTCTCACTCCTAAGCCTACCGGCCTTGTTTACGCTAGACTATGAGCTTGGGAGGTGCAACCACGTCGGTCATGGTCGTTTGGGACAAGCAGTTGAAAATGATTTTCAATTGAGGTTATACTATCCGGAGACTAAATTGCCCATCCTCACTAGACCCACCAACAGTAACAACATATGTTGGAGAAAAGTTCACTTTTTTGTACACGGAAAGCAGACGTGCCCAGCTAAGGGGAAATTACCGCCGGGAACACATGTTCCGCGTCCACCACTATTTCTTCTGGAGAGAGGGAGTCGTGGTAGAGGCTTGCGAGAATCTCTCTCTGTGACGTCACAGAGGAGATTTTCTTCCACCACTCCCGCTCTCCATAAGAAATAGTGGTGGACGCGGAATATGTGTTCCGCGGAACATATGTTAGAACGAAATTCAATGCAAGCTGTAATAATTAATTTTGTTTTACAAATCCTGATTAAAGCATGAACTGTAATCTTTGCCAAGATACTTTTAAAAGATTTGAATTCAATCTATTCGCGTAGGAAGAAACTGAATTTTTTCCCAACACGTGTTGGAATTTTTGTAACACATGTTTGAAAGAAGTTCAGTCCAAACTGTTATAATTTTTTTGCAAATCGGTATTAGATGAGGAGCTGAAATATTTGTCGAAATATGTTTGAAATACAGTGAACCCCGGATATAGGCATCTGGATACAGACATGCCCAGCTACGGGAAATTCCCACCGGGAACACATGTTCCGCGTCCACCACTATTTCTTCTGGAGAGCGGGAGTCGTGATAGAGGCTTGCGTGAATCTCTTCTCTGTGACGTCACAGATCAGACATTCTGCCACCACTCCCGCTCTTCAGAAGAAGTATCCGGATGCCTATATCCGGGGTTCACTGTATTTAAAAAATATTTCGACACATATTTCAGCTCCTGATCTAATACGAATTTGCAAAAAAATTATAACAGTTTGGGCTGAACTTCTTTCAAACATGTGATACAAAAATTGTAACACGTGTTCGGAAAGATTTCAGTTTCTTCCTAGGCGAATAGATTGAATTCAAATCTTTCAAAAGCATCTTGGCAAAAATTACAGTTGATGCTTTAACCAGGATTTGTAAAACAAAATTAATTATTACAGCTTGCACTGAATTTCGTTCTAACATATTTTACGAAAATGATAACATATGCGAGAAAAAATTACAGTGAAATTCAATTTATCGGTACACGTAAAGATGTAATTGAAATCTTTTAAACATACTTTGGCAAAAATTTGGCGAAAGATGCACCGTGATGATAACATATGTTTCACTTGTTTCAGAATGAAATACAAATTTTTGAATGTAATCGATACCTGGATGTACGATATTTTACTGTATTATTGATTTGATAGTATAGAATATTCTACTCACCAACATGATCAAGCGATATCATAAATGTGAAAATCAAAGATAAAATTAACGTCTCCATTATTCTAAACTGACAGAACTACTTTTGAAAAAACTTCCAGAGCCGCAACTGCCAAGATTTTTCATACGTGTCGTGCTTGCGTATATACTAGTCATTATCACATTATTTTCAAAACTTATTATCTACATTTGGGTGGGGAAATAAAGCGGACGAAATAAACTGTATTGTCAAATGTATTTTTCTCGCTATGAAATAGAACATCACTATTTACCATGCTTGGAAATGTGAAGAGTAGGTCAGATTTAAACGTGACAATCGTAAACGAGCGACATTGAAAAAGCATTTTCACAATAACTACGCCTTACATATTTCGTTTGTAAATTTTTTGGGTCAAAAATTTTTTTTTCAGAGTTTAAAAAATGTTCACCGGGTTCGTTTTATGATCGTTCCAACCTTATGAAAAAATATTATGAGAAATTCAGGGAGGCCGCTGGAATGAGAAACCGGGAATTTATTTTTTGACCGTGAATTGTACAAATTTATAGCAAATAAATCTGTCCAACTTTGATTTCAACCGCTTTTTTTAAATAATTAGTTATATTGTTATCTTTTTCAATTAGGCTATCATTCAGTTTAGAATAGGCCCTGATGGAAAAAATTTTCACAAGAAAGTACAACATTGTAATTGATGTATAGAACTCCTGAAAATAAAAACAAGAATCCAACGACCAAATTTGGACAACCACCACAAAATTCTCCTATTGTAATTTGAAGAAAAAAAAATGAAAAAAAAAAGAATTTCCTTTTTCCTTGGACCAAAAATAAAAAAGAGGAAACAAAAATGAGAAGGCAACCAACCAAATCCCCTTCCTTTTCTTTTTTTACTTCTTTCGCCTTTTTTATTTTTATTATTATTTGATTTGATTTGATAATAATAAAAATAAAAAAGAAGTAAGAAATAAAAAAAGAAAAGGAAGGGGATTTGGCTGGTTGCCTTCTTATTTTTTATTTTTTGTCCAAGGAAAAAGGAAATTCTTTCGTTTTTTTTAGGAAATTTTTTTTTCTTCAAATTACAATAGGAACATTTTGTGGTGGTTGTCCAAATTTGGTCGTTGGATTCTTGTTTTTATTTTCAGGAGTTCTATACATTAACTTGAGTATTAGACGTTAAATAGGATTTTGAATTTGATTTTAATCTAATTTAAAATTCTTAAATTGAACATTGTAATTTTTTGTTAAAACGTGTACTTTTTTATGAAAAAAAAAATAATATATATATAATATATATATATAATATATAAGTTTCTACAAGAAACTACAATTTGAAAAAAATATACTTTTCCCAAGAACTTTTGCTATTATAATAAATCACATTAAACTGTAGTTTGATTATTGAAAATTGAACAGTAATTGACTTTGCAGGACGATTCTGAATCTGCTCTAAATTAAGGAAGTTACAGATTTTAACGTTAAAAATAAAAAAATTTCAATTTGAAATCCTCAGTAGTGAACTAAACGCTCTGATTCAATTACAAATCCTATTAAATATTGTTTCAATCTAAAATATTCCAGGTTTAACCAATTTCATTTGAAATTTTTTAATTAAGGAAGAAATTTTTTTGAAGATTTAGCAATATTTTAATTATTAAAAACTAAGCAATTTCAAACTGATTTATTTAAAATAGAAAACTTTGAACGTTAAAATTTGAATTGTTATTTTTTTTAATTGTTTCTTTTTCAATACAATTTTTAAGAGAATACTTAACAACATTTCAAAACAAATTTTAATGTATAAACTAATATTTATAGCTTAAAATTGCTTAAAACGCTATAATTTTTAAAATTCATAAATTTTTTAATTTATTTTTCAATTCATATAATTGAAAATGATGACAGCGTGGATTTCTATTTTTAAAGTAAGAAGTCGGTAAAATTTAAAAAATTTAAAAATAATCCGCAACTATCTAACATCAATAAAAAAAAGATATTTATGAACAATAATAATTTGTTTCAATAATTGTTTTTGCTCCAGTAAATTAATTATTAACTCACTTCAAGTGAGCAGTAGACAAATAGTTGAAAATTTCAGAAAAAACCGCAGCTTTCTAGCATCATTCAAATTGAATATTATAAACAATAATAATAAATTGGTTAAACAATTAATATTATTAACTTCAATTAATTATTCACCCCACTCTAATTGAAAATTAGACAAGAAGGGGAAATTTTTTGAAAAAACTGCAATTTTCTAGCATTATTCTTAGAAAATATTATTAACAATAGTAATGACTTGTTTAAACAATTATTTTTGTTAATATGAATTAAGTTTTATATCAGTATATAGTATTATTTTATGTATTAGAAACAAATTTCATTAAAAAATCCTAATTAGAGCCAAAACCTCGCAAAACTAATTTTTTACTTATGGGGTTTTTCATGAGCCTATAAAACAGACTGATGGATGGGATATTTGAACATTGATATTTTATTCGTATTCTATGGCTAACTGTAAAGAGAAATGTTGAGTTTCAACTCGATTCACCTAAAATTGACGATTCTGAATAAAATTTACAAAAACGTATTTTTTCCTGATGGAAAATACGTGTTGAACACAAATTAATAAATAAACAACAAACAAATGGAAAAATGTCAGAACTAATAATAATTTTTTCAAGGAATCTGTATTATGATCAGAGAATAACAGAAATTTTTTTAACGTCTTTTCAGACTAGATGAATTTATGAATTAAAAATTATTTTAATAATTTTTTTTTAAAAAAGATCTTCTCCTTTCGCTCTGCTGGGAATCGAACCACAGAACTTCCGATTGCCGGTCGGGCGTTTTCCCATTAAGCTACTAGAGAGATCAAGAGAAGAAACTTTTTTCAGAAATTCACGCATTATTTTGCCGGGTGGTACAAATCAAATTTTTCGAGGAATCTGTACTATCATCAGAGGATAACAGATATTTTTTAACGTCTTTTCAGACTCGATGGAGTTATGACTAAAAAATTATTAGTTTAATGGGAAAGCACCCGACCGGCAATCGGAAGTTCTGTGGTTCGATTCCCAGCGGAGCGAAAGGAGACGCACATGCATTATTGAAAAAGTAATTTCAATTATTAAAATCAAAACTTTTTCATTGATAACAAAAAACTCCGTTTCGGTAAATTCAAAGAAGGTCGTGGCTAGTCGTCCAGCTTTTTTTAAGATGATTTCGAAACTAAATTATTGAATATAATTAAGAAATATCATAATTCACATCGCCAACAATCAAAGCGAGATATGACAATTTTTCATTGTCGTATTCTGACAATTAAGAGATTGTTTGTTTTCTATCACGTTCGAAATACGTGAAGGTGAATAAACAGAGATTTCACAATTGAAACCAGTTCTGATGATCACTACTACAACTTTAAATCAATATCCAAAGTATACTTACTAAATATTATTTTCTGTCAAAATTATGAAATGGATATTCAGGAACATTAAATCTGGAAATCTTGGAATAAAAGAGAGTCTCAAAAATTTCGGGCAAGTTTTGCTTAGCCCACTGATATAGAGGCAAGAGGACTCACGAAAAACCAGCTTAAAATGTAACAGGCAAGCATAATCATCCAGAAACCAAATTCGATGCTCCTTCATCGATGTTTGAGAAACGAGAAAGTATCCAGCTACAAAAATCCAACTAAAAGCCGTTTCATCGACATTTGCGAAACCAGAAAGTCAGCAGCCAACAAACATCAAACTCGAAGCTCCTTGATCGACGTTCGAGAAACCAATAACTCGGCAGCCCACAAAAGCAAAATTGGAAGAACCTTCATCAAAGTTTAAGCAACTAAAAAGTCTGCAGCCTACAGGAATGAAAATCGGAGCTCCTGCATGGACGCTCAAAAAACCAAATATCAGCAGCCCACAAAAACCAAATTCGAATCCCCTTTAATAATAGATTTAATGCTTTCACGATGATTCATTGTAATGAATTTAAAATTTAAAGTTTCAGGTTATGTTGTTCTTACATATACTCTCTACGATGCCTGTGATTGACCAAAGTGCCCCACCGTGGGGGCTAGTCAAACTTGATTGGCCAATGTAGTCTTATAAAAAAAAAAAAAACCCTTGATCGTCGTTCGAGCAATAAGAAAGTATGAAGCCCACAAAACTCAAATTCGAAGCTCCTCCACACTGAGCGGAGAATTCCCGTGTAGTTCGGGTTTACACCCCCATAGTTCGGGTGGTTTCTCTTCTTTTTTGTTTCACATGAAGGTTTGGCGCGCTTGCACTACTGAGACTTGCGATCACCCCAACCATTCGGGTGCTCACCCGAAACAGCAGCGGCCGAAGTGGTGGGGCGCCCGCTCGAATAGTTTGGGAGCTTGCACGAATGATTCGGGAGATTCGAGTCGTCAACCGCGTTTGATGTTGCGCATGTTCGCTAATGGCCGCAGCTGATGAACATCAGGCTCTTCCCGAATGTCACTGTTTCTAGTTTATGTCGATTTAATTGTTCATATGCGAGATGTCAGTGGATTAAAGTGTAACTAGTTATCTGGTTTTTCTTTGGATAATCACTAACGAAGGTAAGAGAAATATAAAACATTATTCTTTGCTTGCACATGAGTGGAAAAATCAAATGTTAAATTTCAATAAAAGCGTTCATTCCGGTATACAGAAATAATTCTAGAGAAAGAATAATGTTTTATATTTCTCTTAACTTCGGTAATGATTATGCAAAGAAAAACCAGATAACTAGTTACACTTTATTCCACTGAAATCTCGCACATGTACAATAAAATCAACATAAACTAGAAACAGTGACATTCGGGAAAAACCTAATGTTCATCAGCTGCGGCCATTAGCGAACATGCGCAAACGTCAAACGCGCAACATCCAACGCGATTGACGACTCCCGAATCATTCGTGCAAGCCCCCAACTATTCGGGCGGGCGCCCCACCACTTCGGCCGCTGCTGTTTCGGGTGTGCACCCGAATGGTTGGGGTAATCGCACGTCTCTGTAGTGCAAGCGCGCCAAACCTTCGTGAGAAACACGAAGGAATAGTAAGGAGTGGTATCACCCTATGTGTTTGGTGAGCAGAGGTGGGACAAGCGACGTCCAAGAATTCGTTAATGCTTGCCACGAATGAAAACTCGTATGCACGGTCGTGCACATGCGCAGAGCTGTTTTCGCAGCCACGTGTTATACCCACTCCCCTACATTATATTTGACATCTCGATGCATATGTAGGTTATGTTCGTTTGTGTTTTTATTTTGTTGGGTGTATATCACGTTCCTGAATTAAAATCGAGAAGGAAAATGGCATCAAAAATACGAAAAGGATCTAGAAAGTGTAAGTACTACAATAACATTATTATAATCATTTATGGATTACGTAAGTAAGGGATAAAGTTAATTTCAGTGAACAAAATATTGTACGTTAATATGTGCAAAATTTTTATATTTTATATGTACTCTTTAAATTTTATTGAAACATTCACATTCACAATTTTATTTTACTAAACCGGCAGCACAGAAATGTTCAAAACAAAACACAAGTTCGAAACTTCAAACACGTGTTGACATCGTTGGCATGGCAACCGCCAGTGCGCATGTGCACCACCGTGCATACGAGTTTTCATTCGTGGCCAGCATTAACGAATTCTTGGACGTCGCTGGTCCCACTCCCCACTTACAGGGATACTACTCCTTACTATTCCTTCGTGGTGAGAAACAAAAAAAAGGGGAAACCACCCGAACTATTGGGATGTAAACCCGAAGTACACGGGAATTCTTCGGTCAGTGCATGGATTTTCGGGAAACCATAAAATCAGTAGCCTAAAAATCCTAAACTTGAAGCTACTACGGAAAAACCTTTCTTGCCCTCTTACGATCTGGAAATACCTAATCATAATGTTTCAAAATATATTGGTTGGGCCAATAACTGTTTCAGTTTTGTGGCGCAAAATTTTTGCCTTGTGATGCAATGGAGTGCATTTAAGTGCAATCGAATGGGTTTGTATGAATGTAAAAAATATGTGGTGGGGGGAGTGGGCTACTGCAATGGACCTCTCATAAAATGAGCGCAAATGAATACAATCATCTTTTTTATTAAAAATTTAACTACTTGGTGAAAAGTTGAACTAGTTTGTTAAATTTCTTGCTTTTTTTGTTGAAAATTCTTTTTTTTTATTGAAAATTAATCTCTATGTTTGAAGATATTACTACAGTGGACCCCAGAGATAATGCCCCCGGAGTTAGCTCTTCCGACAATTAACGCCGCGCCACGGACATGTTTGAGAGGAGCTGCGGGGGGATGTGCGGTGTTCACTCAGGCGTGACAAAACAGAGAGAGAAACAGGATAGAGACAAAACCATCCGGAGTCCTTTGAGTTAGGTCCACCGTCAGTCCCAAAGCCGGCACTAACTTCGTGGTTCACTGTATTTCGTTGAAAACTCGTCTTTTTCGTGGAAAATTAATCCCTTGATGGAAAATTCAACTATTTCGTTATGTATTCAAATATTTGGTTTAAAATCAAAATTCATCAAAATTAATCAAATACATTTAAAATATTTGAAATAATTAAGAATAGTTCAAAAAGTTCAAAACAGTTAAAATAATTTATAAATGGACAAAAGAATTAAAAATAACTCAATGAATTGAATATAATTTAAACGAATTTAAAGAAATGCAGAGAATTCAGGAGAATTCTACAGAATTCAAAAATTGAACCAAGGAAATTATTTCGCTTTTTATATACAATGGATGAATATTTATATATTTTATTGTATTATATTTCTTTAATTCAATGGGGTTTAACAAATTCAAGAAATGAGAAATATTCCAAAAGAATTCGAGTAATTCAAAAGAATCCAAAGAATTCCGAAGAAGTCAAATAATTGAACTGAAATCTCTTGAATTCTTCGTGAAGTCCTTAAATATGTAGATTTTTTTGGAATTAAATTGGATTATATGTGGAAAGCGAAAAATACAATTCTAGCATGTTGTTCAACAAATACTGATATTTCTATTGCGTATAAATTAATTTTTATCCTTTTTAATTGTAAAAATTGACATAAATCTCAATAATGTAGAAGCACAAATTAGATAGCGACTGTACTTATACAAAGTGAAACATTTTTAACAATGTTTATTAGCAAGAGTCTTATGGAAATTCATCAAACGTGATTTTTTTTTTTTAATGTGGACCTTAATTGGTATGGTATGTTTCATCATAGCGATTTGCCCTAATCCTATTGGTGAATATAATATCTATAATTTAAATTTCGGGTTTAATCGCAGAATATTTATATCCTATTTGAAATTGCTCGAATTAATTCACCTTTTGATAGTCACTCTGTTTTTTGAAAATAAGATTTTTGGCAAGAAGAACTGCCCTCTCAGCGTTAAAAAACTTTTAATAATAAATTTTCCCGGTTTCAAGTAAGAAAATTCATGATTGAAAAAAAATTTTCCTTTTCTATGAAAAATGATTAGTTTTAATCGGAAATAGGTTACTTTTCAAGCCGCCACTTCTAAACCAAAAAAATGTTATCTTTTTTAGATTTCACCTTTCAATCTTCAAATTATAAGTTGTACTATAATATTACAAATTAAGAATTAGCCACTTTTGAACATAGGGTATTCAGAATTGGAGAGAAGAAAAAAAGCTATGAAAATTGTTCAACTATTAAGACTTTCAATCTGAAATTGTCAAAGTTTCAGCGAATGTACTGAGTTCATTTATAATTTTTATAATCTAGAATTATTGCATATCATCTCAAATGTCAAGTTTCAGTCCGCAAGTACTGCTGTAGACCGCGAGAGCAGTGATCGCCGATAATTTCTTGGAATTTGTTTCTTCACTTCAACTCGTGCTGTGACTTTGAGTACTTATGGAAAAAACTGAAATTGACAAGACGTAATCTGTGAAATCTCATCTTTCATTTAAGCCGATGAAACTGCAAAAATATACGAGGATTCCCAAGATATGACAATAAATGTCCAAGCGTCTTTAAGTCGAGTTTCAGTCAGCGACAACCGCAGAATCGTATCTCAAGAATCCTTGAAGATTTTTTATCGGGGAAAAAGCGACATTGCAAATAGTATTTCTATTCGTTAAATATTTGAAATATTCTTTGCATAAAATAATTTATTTTCCCCAATACCCACGCCGGACCTTGCGACTTACACGTCCGTTCAGAAGAATCTAAGTTGGTCTTTACTTGATTGGTGACATCACAGCGAAGTAATGTGGAATTTAGTCCTCTAGAGAACTAAGCCATGCCATGCGTATCCCCAATCTACCCCTCCTCCCTGAAACTGCGCATCGCAACTTACATTCTTCTGAACTTGTTGTACAATTTACTATTATTAGAAAGATTTAACCTTTGCAACATTGACTGAAATACATGCATTGTGAAAATTTGATTTTCCAAAGGCAAGACTAACCAAGAAAATAGTTGCAACTATATTTTGCACCTACTAGAATGTCAAAGAATAAGATATTATACCAAATCTATCACTACATTTAATAAAACGAACTATTACTACTTCCTGCGCATATGCCAAGATCACTTTTCCAATTTTTAAAATACCAGAGAATCAAACAGTAAAATTGTTACATCCTAAGATATTTTTATTTCTCAAAAAAGCCATCACCGACCTTGCCACAGTCCAAACCTCCAATGCTAAAGAAAAGTAATCCTCTCTTTTTTTTTACAGAGTTAAGTTCAGAAACCATGGTTTTACCTGAAGGTCACCGTATTCCTGGTCTGCCGCGTGGCGGACGTCCTTCTTCTGAAAGCAAAAATCATGAACTTGAGATTGACCTGAATTATCCTCCTCCCGAGTCTCCTCCTCGTACCAGGTCCAGGTCTCCTCCTGCCAGGCTACCTCCTCCTTCCAGATCCCTACCTTAACCTATAAGGCTTTCTTCTCCTGACGGCCGTGGATGTGGACTTGAAGAATGTAAATCTATTCAGCTCATTTTTCTTAGAAATCTTCAACAGATATTCGAACTTCGAAGATACACTTCTCCAGCCAATCAAAAACTTAAAATCTTAAGAGGAAATCATTTCTATGATCCTATGCCAACCGAAGAACTAATTGTATTATCAACATACGATGGTGTCGCCTCAGCAATATTGGAGAATTGGAATGTTCTTAGTGGAATATATAAACGTATTAATGAAACTAGAAGACGTGTGAAAGTAGACATGGATAGCCACCATGTTACTATAATGGGGCGAGAAGAAATGGCTTGGTCTCCAGTAGGTTCCCAACTAACAATCATGATGAATTATATGGTGGTTAATGTAAAATACAATCCTCCACACCATTAATTAAGAAAAATTTAAACTAAAATAAAATGCTTGCGACCTAAATTCGGATAAAAATGTTTTATGTAACTGGTAATTGCAATAAAAGGTCAGCGTATTATGGTTCTCGAGGCTTTCATCTTTCATTATTGCCCCAGCTACTCTTTTTCGGAAGCAGAACACCGAATCAGATAATATTGTGTCATCTGAGATGCAAGTAGAGTGAAACAACGTTTAAATGAAAATATAAAACAACTGAAGTACAGGCTAAATTTATGCATTCGTGTATTTTGGTTGAATATTTTGTTAAAAATTCTTCTTTTTTGTTTGAATTCAACTGCTTTTAATTCTCTCATTATATTCTCTAGAATATATTCTCCAATTTGTTGAATTCTTGCGAAACCTTTTAAATTCATTGGAAAGTCTTTGCATTATATAATCTGAAACATTTTCAACAATATTTATTAGTTAGACTCATAGTGAAATTCTTTAATAGTGGATTCGTTTATTTAAAAAAAATGTCGCCCCTAATTGGTATTTTGTGTTTCATCTTAGCAATTTTCCCTAATTCTATTGGTAAATATACTACATATGTCTGATTTAATTCGAAATTGCTCAAATTTATTGACCTTTTGATGGTCAGTCTGTTTTTCTGAAGGTCTTTTAATTGAAGATTCAACTGTTTCGTTGAAAATTTGTCAGGATAAACTCAAGTGTTTTTCATTTAAAACTGAAATATTTTTTATTTGAAATATTAACTATTACATTTTTTGTTGAGAATTCATATTTTTCGGTAAAAATTTAATTTGTTTACATTCTCACCAGAGAAGATTAAAAAGAAAACATGTTTTTTGTACATTTTTGAAAAATTCTAAATAATGCAAAAAGTTATAATAAATATTATTATAATATTATTATAATAATTACAGTTGTCGAATTGAATTGAATTTTGGACAAAAAATATAGGATTGAAAGCGAAAGTAGTAGAAATTTCAATTAAGGAAAAGAATTTTCCTACAAAAAGATGAATTTAAAAAGTGAAAAATTCAACTGAAGATTCCTCAATTTAGTTGAAAATTCATTTTTCAGTTAAAACTTAAACTGTTTGGTGAAAAATTTATATACTTTGCTAAAAAATTTGTCTTTTTAGTCAAAAATTATTTATTTTTTTGTTTGAAAATTCTACTGTTTGGTACAAATTAATTTTCTTAGTTGAAGATTCATCATTTTAGTTGAAAATTGGTTTTTAACTGAAAATGTAACTATTTCATTTTTGGTTGAAAATTTATCTTTTTTGACAGAAATATAAAAGTAGGCCATTCGAAATAATGTCACCTTCGTTTTCTAAAAATATGATGTTTTCAAAAATGTGGCGTTTATGAACGAAAATGTGTTATCGTCGAAACTGAATTACCTTGCATCAAGAGAATATGCAACAAACGGTTTCCGTTTAAATATTTTTGTTAATGGAATAAATAAATAATCAAATATAAAATAATACATTAAATGAAAAATATTTTCATTGAATAAATTTAATATTTATTGTTTATTATTTTTTGTTTTATAATATAACAGTTTTTTAATGTTTCATATTCGGGAATTGTATAATTCGAAAATTTTCCTGTGTCCGCAATTTCATTTACGGAATTATTATATTTAGAATATTTTCGTTTTCGGGAGTCTGATAAATTTCATTACTTAAATTATTAATTTTATGGGACGACTGAAAAATCCCGAAATATAAAATTCTGGAGCTGTGAAATTCCCGAAGAAGAAAATATTTGAAAGAAAAAAATTCGGAAATTATAAAATTGCCGAAATACAAAAATTCCGAATTTTCAAATTCGCGACAAAAAATTGCCGAATTATAAAATAATACAGTAATTGAATGTTTTAATCAAAGAAAAAATTGTTAATGCTCAATACATTTTGATAAATTATCTTTTAAATTTAAAGTAACAGTAATTTTTTTAAATTTCTCAATTCAAGCTTTTTTTTTAATGCGCATAGTAGTTTTTTTAAATTATTGCTCTTATGATAAAAATATTGTTCTTGTATTGTTCTTCTGCACTGAGAAATATAATTTTTTATTTCAAATTTAAGAAATAATTTCGAAAAAATAGCTAGCTATAGGAATCTTTGAAATAAGAAGAATGTGTATTTTGTAATTCAAGATTTTTTCTTATCACCCGAAAATAAATAATTTGCTTAGAAAGTGAAAACTGTAAAATAATATTATTAAAAGTTTTCATTTTTCCAGTTCATTAATTTATACAAAAATATAACGTAAGGCCAAATTTTAGAAAATTATTTTTAGACGTTCCAGTTTATTTAATCTTGAGTTTGTTTGTTTTTAAGATTATATGATTAAAATTATCCTAGGTTTCTTGTGAAAATTCTAAAAGATTTTTGAAGATTTCAGATATTTCAAAAACATATATAGAAAATTTGGAATACATTTTTGTTATTTTACACAATTTTGTAAAATTTTAGGAAAAATTCGGTTCAGCTTAGAACTTCTAGTAGTTTACACTGACTGGGATTAATCCTAAAATTGTCTTAAAATCTTCCCCATTCTTTTTTGACAATTTTGGCATTTTTTCCAAAATTTAAATTATTTTTGAAATTTTTTCACGAATAAGCATTTTTTAAAACAATTCCAATTCTTCCTAAAAATTTTGAAAAATCATTCAACTAGAAAACATTTGCCTCGCATATTTTTTAAACAATTTATATAATGTTTTGTAACGTTCTAAAATATTCTCATAAAATTAAATTTTAATAAAGTTTATTTTTCTAGGAATCTGAAAAAAATTCAATTCTCTTGAATCCCTTCAATATTCTTAAAAAGCTTCTCCATTTTTTTCAAAATCATCAACAATCTATACTTTTTATTAAATTCGTTGAAATCTTAAAATTTTAAATTATTTCAAAACTTCTATATTATGTAATTTTAAAATGATTCACATTTTTTCAAAAGTTTTTTAAAAATCTACTGCAACTAAAAAATTTACCCTAAAATCTTCCTTATTCGTTTTTAAAAATTCAACAATTCTTCCGAAATTTTTCGAAATCTTTTGAAATATTCACTTCAAATTATTATTTAAAAAAAATCATTACAAAATTTTCCTAGGAATCTTCAAAAAAATTGTGATGCTCTAGAAATGTTTGAAAATGCACAGAATAATACTATTTTTTAACAAAATAGTTACGTTTTCATCTAAAGAGATAAATTTTGAACTGGAATGATGAATCTTCGACCAAAAAAATTAAGTTTTAAAAAAGTAGTTCAATTTTTGCACAAATAGTGAATTTTTAAACAATCAGAACTTCCGAAATTTTAAAAATTACCAGAAATTTCGAAAAATTTACAAATTCACAAAAATTTATAAAATTATAAATAGTTTAAAAAAATACTAAAATAATCAGAAATTAAAAAAATTGTTGAAAATTTCCTAAATTCCCAATGATTTCCAAAAATGTAAAAAATTACCAAAATTAGAGTTCGGCAATTTTGTTTCCAGAATCTTCTATTGTGGGTAATTTTCAAATTCGGATGATATCATAAACTTTTATAGAAATCGTTATAGAAATTGTTTATAGGAATTGTTATTAAAAATTACGAAAATTGTTATTCCAATTCAGTTCAACTACACTGTTAAAAATTTTGTTTTTGGTTAAAGAATCATCATTTTCGTTCAAAATTCATTTTTTTGTTGTTGAAAATTAAACTATTTTGTTGAAAAGAAATGTTTTTAAAGAAAATTTATGTTTTTTGTTATAAGAGGAACAAGTTTGCTCTTTTAACTTTATTTTTATCTTGTCTCGACTTTATAGAAAATGCAAATTATTATTTTTCATAAAAAGAAATCAAATTTTCTCTGTTTCAAGACCCATTTATCTAAGTTTAAAATAATTGAGATAATTTAAATTATCATAATTATTATATTAACATATAAATAAAATATAATATATATATATATATATATATATATTATAATATTAATTATCATAATTACAATTATTGAATAAATTGAACTAACCAGAAATAACGAAGAGTTAAAACAAGGCCATAGGAAATAATGTCACAGTCGTTTTCTAAAAATATGATGTTGTTTTCTAGAATGCGGCGTATATTCACGAAAATTTCTTATCAGCAAATCTGAATTACATTGTACCAAGAAAATACGGAACAAATGGTTTCTAAATTGAATTTTTTTTTATGGATAAACTATAAAATACGAAATAATACATTAAATAAAAAATATCTTTATCAAATAAATGTATTTGTTTTATATATTATTTTTTGTTTTATTATTTAACAATTTTTTAATTGGTCAGATTAGTTAATTTCATAATAATTTAGCTTCCGCAATTTTACTCCGGAATTTTTCTTTTATCGGGAATTTTAAAATTAAATAAAAAATTTTTGAATTAAATAAAAAATTTTAAAATTAAATAAAAAATTTTTGAATTAAATTTGAAATTTTAAAATTAAATTAAAAATTTTTTAAATTTGAAGTTTAAATTAAAGTTTTTTTAAATATCATAAATTTTGAGGTATTTTATTATTCTAGAGTTTTATATTGTCGGCAATTTTTTAACATCGTGAATTTTATGTTTTGTATATTTTCTTTTTTGGGGAATATTTTTAATTTTATTAATTAATTATTAATTTTATGGGACGACTCAAAACCCCAGAAAAATAAAATTCCGGCACTGGAAAATTCCAGAAAAAGAAAATATCCGAAGTAGAAAATTTCGGAAATTACAAAATATCCGACACTACAAAATTCTTAATTTTAAACAATTAAAAAAATTGTTCCTTAATAAATATCATTTACTTATTAAGAATATAGTAAATAAATATTTTGAGGAAAACACCATTTTTTCAATGTTTAATGTATTTTTTAAAATTATTGTTTATAGTCAAAATATTAATCCCTTAAAAAAAAATTATCAATGCATGTTTTTTTTTTTTTTTGAAAATGTGCATAGTACGTTTTTCAAGTTATTACTCTTGTTATGAAAAGCTTGTTCTCGTATTGTTCTTTTGCATTGAGAAATATATATTTTTTTAGTTACTGATTTTGAAGTTCGAACAAAATTTCAAAAAAATACATTTAACATCAAAAAATTCTTATTGAAACAAAAACCCATTTTTTTGAACCAAAGATTTTTAATTTAATATAATTTTTTGTATTTTAAAAATGTTGTCTCTTAATTCATTTTCAATTTACGTTAAATTCTTTTAAATTTATCTTAGATTTGTGCAAATTTCATCAATTTTTTTCAAATGTCTTGATTTTTTTCTAAATTACTTTTTGTAAGCAAAATAATGGTTGAGCCTTCAATCGTTTTTTTAAAATCAAATCTATATGAACCATATGGAAGTAGGTCACATCACCTCCAAAAACATGACGTTTTAAAATTTTTTTTTTTTCAAAATTCTAAACATTTTTCAAAACGGTTCCAATTTCCTACAAATTTTGAAAAATCTTTCAATATGAAAAAAAATTGCCCGAAAATCTTCTAGATATTTTTTAAAGAATTTAAATATTTTGAAATCTTTTTATATTTTCATAGAATTAATTTTCCAAAAAAATTATTTTATATTTTCTAGGAATTAAAAAAAATGCAGTTCTCTTGAATCCCTTCGAAATTCTTAAAAAGGTTTTTTCATTTTTTTTAATCTTCAAAAATCTATATACGTATTGTTTTCAATTTTTCGAAATATTTTCAAATTTTAAATCATTTTTGAGATGTTCTCAAAAGTTCTTTATATTTTTAAAAAATGATCCGAGGTTTTCCAAAAGTTTTTAAAAAATCTTTCAAAACTAAAAAAATTGCCTACAACCTTTCAAGATTATTTTTTGAAAATTTAAAAAGTGTTTCGAAATCTTTTCAAATATTGTATGAAAATTAATTTTTCACAAAAGAAAATCATTTGAAATTTTCCAAACAATCTTTAAAAAGTTGTTATTATCTTGAAATCTTTCAAAAGTCATCGAAAAATAAGAATTTTCAAGAAAATGGGTGAATCATTAGTCAAAAAGTTATATTTTCAACCAAAGAGATGAATTTTAAACGAGAATGATGAATCTTCGACTAAAAAAGTGCATTTTTCAAACAGTAGTTTAATTTTTAAACAAATATTCCATTTTTAACGAAACATAAGTTAATTCTCAACGAAAAATATAATAGGTTGATATTTGAACTGAAGAAGATTTTAATTTTAAATCAAAAAGAATTACTACCAAAAGGGACAAATTTTTAAACCAGAAAGACGAATTAAAAAAGAAATATTTGAATTTTCAACCAAAATATTTTTTCAGTCGAAAAGAAAATTCAACAAAATTATACTTTCAGCGGGAAAATAATTTTTTATATCGACAAAGTATAAATTTCGAATATCAATACATTTTTTAAGTTTATTTGTTTCTACGTTTATAGAAATATAATTTAAGATTTTTGAGAAAATTTAAAAGAAGAAATTAAAAAATATGTGATAAATTTTCGGAAGTCTTTCAGAGTTTAAAAATATTTGTAGTCTCTTCACAACACTTGACAGTTTGAGATTAAAAAACACTACAGTGGGACTCCGATGCTTGAAGTCGATCGGACCTCTCTTTCGACCATGTGAGATAGACAGAGACGATCCAATTACAGGTCACACTTTTCGTTTCGGAAGGATCATACTCTCTCTCTCTCTCCCTCTCTGTCCCCACTCCTTCTCTCTCTCTATATATATCCAATACTTCTTCTTTGTTTTTTTTTTATCGAATCGTAGAGCTTATTGGGTAGCTACAACAGCGCCACCAATTCAGAAGAAAACATAAGCAAATAAAATCTTAAAGTGTTTGAATTTGGAAATAAAAAAAAAAGTTTTAGGTTGATCAACGTTAAAAAGAAATGAATTAATGATTTTTGAACCTGAATTGTTGCTTGAGTGTTAAAAGTTGAACAATGAGTGATTTTATGAGAAAATTCTGAATCTGTGCAAAATTGAAACTTTACGATCTATTTTCAATGTTTGAATAATTTCTAATTAATAGATTCTGCCTGTCTGTCGTTGTTTTTGTTGTCGAATACCGAATAACTATTAGACGAGTTCATTAGCAGCTATTTTGGATGAAAATTAAAAAAGTTCGAGCATTTTGAAAAATTTTTAGAATATTTTTTTCATGATTTATAAATTCTATGTCTGGCTATTTATAGTACTCGCGAGGTCAAACAAATTATCCTCACGACTTTTTTGTTTGATAAAAAGAAAATTATTAGAGTTATAGCATTTTCAAAATTCGAAAAAAACAAGCGAAACTGAAAATTTTGAGCCAAACAACGCACGATATGAAAAGAAGTAGAGAAAAGAAAAACGTTGGTTTTTGAAAGCCCTACAAGATTATCATAACTTCTTGAATTTTCACGAAAAAACGAAAATTCTAATTTTGATCGCACAAAAAACAATGAAAAATAAAAAATTCTATTTTTCGTTCAATCTGTGCAAGCTACGATAAAAAATGAATCAACAGAAATTGTGCACCCAAGAAAAATCTACGAATGTATTGATAATGACTTTTTGATAGGACGCGTAGTTTTTGTTTTATTCCTAAAAAACAATATTAAAAATAAAAAAATTTAATTTTTGGACAAACGACACAAGCTACGAGAAAAATAAATGGACCAAAGTTATTCACTCAAAAAGAAGTACAAATTTGTTGCTAATCATTTTTTGATAGGATGCGTAGTTTTGTTTTAATCGTGAAAAATAAAATAAAATTTTTGGAAAAACGACGCAAGGTACGAAAAAAAATTAATAAACAAAAGTTGTACGCCCAAAAAATATCTATACATTTTAAATCAATCATTTTTTATGGAATGCGTAGTTTTTGTTTTGATGGTGAATAATGACATTAACAATGAAGGAATTAAATTTTTGGAAAAACAACACAAGGCACGAAAAAAATTAAGAAACAAAAGTTGTTCACTCAGAAAAGATCGATAAATTTGTTATGAATTATTTTTTGATAGAATGCGTATTTTTTGTTTAAATCGTAAAAACTAACCTTGAAAATAAAAACACATCTGTTTCAATATCAATGCATACGATGAAATGCAATACAATGAATTTATTGAAATGATACATTTTTTAAGGTAACTGAGAATAAAAATTAGTGCACACTGAGGAGCAAATTTATTACCGACCGAGTAAAGTTCTTTTCCAGGTAAAGTTACCTTCCATCGGTAATGCAGATTCCTACACGAGTTACCGACTGAGAAATATTCTGTTGCATGTTAACTTATCTTCTGTCGACAATGCAGATTTCTGGAACAATGGCGCCAAATGTTGGCAGGCATACCAACAAAAAAATTACCGACGTCCCTCTTTCACTCTTTTTACTTGCACTTTTGATTTTGACACTAAGGGTGTTCGAATTCACCGTGTTATTATTATATTAGAAAAACTCGACATTTTCAAAATGCCGGGCATAGGAATTTGAGTAAAAATGGTATTTTCTACAATTACTTACTGAGAATGACGAAAAATTGTGAAAAATTCTAACTAAATATTTTTAAGTGAATCGTGAAGAGGGGAAATAAAATTTTGAAAAAATACAAGGTGGGAGTTAATTTGAAAATTAACTCTTTTCTGCAGTTTTTAAAGAATTTTCTTTCATTATCAAAGTTTGGGAATTCTGCAAAAAAAAGGTCCAGCAATGCAACAGTAAGATATTAATTTAATAAGTTCCAAAATCACTTACATATTTTAGTTTTCACACACTTTTCTCTATTCCTCTTTTTTTAAAGAATATTTCTTCTCTATTTTCAATTAAATGTGAACTGGTTTATTACAACCCAACAAGAAAAATACAACTACATATGTTTGAAAATTCTACTATTACATTTTTGAATCGGAATTCATCTCATTTTGTTAAAAATTTAAATATTTGGTTGAAAATTAGTTTCATTCTTGTTTGCAAATTTACATTTTTTAGTTGAATATTCAACTATTAGGTTGAAAATTCACATATTTTCTTCAAAATTCGTCTTTTTTGGTAGAAAGTCAATCTTCTTAGATATAAAAATCATATTTTTTGTTTAAATATCAACTAGTTTGTTGAATGTTGAACTCTTTTGCTGAAAATTCATGTATTTAGTTTAAAATTCGTCTTTTTGGGTAAAAAATTATCTCCTTAACTGGAAATTCATCTTCTTTGTTTAATAATGCAACTCTCTGGTTAAAAAATAATATGTTTTGGTTAAGAATTCAAGAATTCTGTTGAAAATTCTTCTTGTTTGAATTTCATTTTTCTGGTGCCAATTTAAACTCGTTTTTGGTTGGAATATCAAGAATTACATGTTTTTATTTGTTTTATATATTGTTTCAAATTTACCTTAAAAAAAGAACTATTCATTTAAATATGTAACTATTTTAAATTCAAAGAATTTATTAAGAATTCTAAGGAATTGAAGAACGTGAAGAAAGTAAATTATTTTATTTTTTATATATAATGAATATATATGTGTTATTATTTATTTATCATAATATATTATGAATTTTTCATTTACTGGAAGGTAAAAAATTCAAAACATGTGAAAAGACGTAAAAAGAATTAAAATAATTTATAACAATTTAACAGATGCAACATCATTCAAAGGAATTCAAAAAATTCAGAAGAAGTTAAAGAATTTAAAAGACATTATTAAACGTGAAGAATTAAAAGTAGCAAAATAGAAAATTGGATTCGGAGTGGAAAGATAGATATACGAAATGTTGACTATCAATTTTTTGACTCCCATTATATTCATTTGAAACTTTTGTTCAATTTGTTTGATTCTTGGGAAATCACTTAAATTCTTCGTATAGCCTTTGAATTTGTACACATTCTCTGTTTGAATTGTACATGACAAGCGAAAAAGTAAATCTTATCATGTTCTTCAACAAAGACTGATATTTCTGTTGCGTAGTAATTAATTTTTTCCATCATAATTGTGCAAATTGTCATAAATCTCAATAAGTCAGGAGGACAAATTATATTTCGATTAGACCTATATAAAGTGAAACACTTTTAGCAATGTTCATTACTTATACTCTTATAGATATTCTTCAAAAGTGGGTTGTTTTACTTTAAAAATGTGGATTCTAATGTGCATACTGTGCTTCTTCTTGGCGCTGTGCCCCAATCCTGTTGGTAAATATAATACCTATAATTTAAATTCCGGTTTCATCAGCAGTATATTATATAGATAGATAAACGCTTATTTTTTGGCCTGCTGGCCTTAAAAAATTGACTTGCTTAAAATCCACAACTTATCTCTTATGCCGCTCGCTCTTACCGCCTTACCTTCCTCGCTTCGCCTCGCCTCGCACGCATGTCCCTACTTTCTCGTTTTGCCTCACATTGCCAAACGCTGCCTCTGCGGCTAATACCCATTACTTATCTACTATTTAAAATATTTACAGATCACTTATATTTACTTCCTCTCCTATTTACAATCTTTCTTCCTTCATTCCTCTTCCACCTTCCTTCTTTTCTTCTCCATCTTACCCAACAGCCCTTCACCCATGCTACTGCCCTTTTGTCCCCTCTTCCATGCATCAATACCTCCATGCTTATCCCACTCTTTGCCACCTGCTCGCAATCCTCCAAACAATTCACACATCCTCTTCTCCCTAGAAAGCCACAACCTATTAAAAACCCTCCAGGCACCCAGATCTGATCCTCGCTATAAGCTCCTGACTTTCTTTCTCTCCTTTCTCACACAAATATTGCGCTCTCACAATTGGCATAATCCACACATAATTCCCGTTAAACCTTGACTCTCTTATTCTCTCCTCCCCTGCTGTCATATCTCTCTCCATGCCGTTTTTCTCAACCATCTCATATACCTTCCTTCCTCGTCCATCCTTCTCACTTCATTCATTTGCAGTTCATTCGTTCTAAAATACCTTTCCCTTTCCACCTCCAACTTCCCACCCCTCTCATGTTCTCCTTCTCCCACAAAACACTCCCTAGCCAGCTTAATTCCCCCCCTCTTCCAAAAATTTCTCCTCATATTTACACGCTCGACTCCCCGTTAGAATCCCTAAACTCGTTCTTCCCGTCTCCCTCCTTACAAGATAATTAGGCGTGTTCCTTGACAACCCCAGTGTCCGCTTTACATACCTCTTCTGTGTCCTATTTACCTCCTCACTTTCCTTTCACCCCCACACGTTTACTCCATACAATATCACACTCATCACTCAAACAATTTCATTCTCCTTCCAAAATCATCTGCGAATAACTTCTTTCCCAACCCCACACCTGCCTCATCAATACATTTGCCCTCCTCACTCTCTCTTTTATATGCCCATCCACTCCCCCATTCTTCCGAAACAAGAAGCCAAGGTACGCAAAATCTTTCACCTCCTTTTCTGAACACCATAACCTTAGCCTTTTCCGCATTCAGCTCTAAACTATTCTTATCCAGGTATCTTCTCAACCTCTTCATCATCTCCTTTAAGGCCTCCTCGCTTTTTGCCTGCAACATTACGTCATCTGCATAGGCGAGTAACCAAATTCTAACCCCTCCTAACTTAATTCCTCCTACCACTCCGGCCTCCAGCTTACTTTCCGTATCCGCTATTAAAATCACAAAAAGCGTTGGGCTAAGCGGACACCCTTGCCTGAACCCCCTATCCATCCAGGATAAAAATAACTCTTTCTACATTCTCGTAATAATGAGAAGGTATTAGTTTTATGTGAAAACGGACTATCGCGGATTTATTTAAATCACCATGTTTCGAGAGCCCCTGAACCCGAAAAAACCGATTTTACGATGGTGTCTGTCTGTCTGTCGTCGTCGTTGTTGTCGTCTTTATACCCGATAACTTATGAAACACTAATCGGATTAATTGAAAATTGGCGCACAGTTTCAGGGACCCAAAAGAATGATTGACGTCGTTGACCAGCTATTTTTGATGAAAATTCAAAAAGTTAGAGCATTTTCAGAATTTTTAAGACAAGTTTTTTTTCAATATTTACAAATTCTATGTACGGCTATTCGTCATCGGAAACTCGTACAGGTTATCCTCATGACTTTTTTCGATAAAAAAAAATATCAGAGTTATAGCATTTTCTAAATGTTGCTTTTTGGAAGCCCTACGAGACTATCAGAATAACTTTTCGAATTTTCTTGAAAAATCGAAAATTCACTTTTTTATAGGATTTACAAATTTTTTGTTAATAATTTCTAAATAGGACGAGTGGATTTTCTTTTATTCAATCAAATGAAAAAAATGAAAGGACAAAAGTTGATGAACCAAAAAATATCTACAATTTCATTATAAACTTTTGCTATAAAAATAATATTGAAAATACTTGATAAATGTGTTTTGCACGTACCATAATGTCAACGAATAATAGATTATACTACATCTACCACTATATTTAATAAAACGAACTGTTACTTCTTCCTGCACATATTCCAAAGTCACTTTTCCCATTTATAAAATACCACAGAATCCAACCGTAAAATTTGTACATCCTAAAATATGTTTATTTCATGAAAAAACCATCCTCGACCTTGCCACAGTCTAACCCTCGAATGCTAAAAAGAGTAATCCTCTCTTTCTTGTTACAGAGTTAAGTTCAGAGACCAAGATTTTACCTGATGATTACCGTGTTCCTGGTCTGCCACGTGGCGGACGCCCTTCTTCTTCTGAAAGAAATCGTAGACCTACGATTGACCTCAATTATCCACCTCCAGAGTCTCCTCCTCATACCAGGTCCAGGTCTCCTCCTGCCAGGCCACCACCTCCTGCCAGACCACCTCCTCCTGTCAGGCCATCACCTTCTTCCAGTTCCATAGCTTCACCTAGAAGGCTTCCTTCTCCTGACGGACGTGGATGTGGACTTGAAGAACTTGAATTTATTCGGCTCATTCCTCATGGAAATCTGAACCAGATATTAAAACTTCGAAGATATACTTTTCCTGCCAATCAAGACCTTAAAATCTTAAGAGGAAATCATGTCTATGAATCTATGCCGACCGAAGAACTAATTGTATTATCAACCTATGATGGTGCCGCCACAGCAATATTGGAGAAACGGAATGTTCTTGGTGGAATATATCAATACATTAATCGTAATATGAGACGTGTAAAAGTAGACATGGATAGCCACAATATTATCAGAATGGAGCGAGACGAAATCGATTGGACACCAGTAGGTCCCAAACGAACAATCATGTCATTTTATAAGGTGTTTAATGTAAAATACACTCCTCTACACCATTAATTAAAAAAAATGTAAATTTAAAATAAAATACTTGCGACCTATTTTCGGATAAAAATGTTTTATCTAGCTGGTGATTACAATAAACAATTAGCGTGTTATGGTTCTCGAAGCTTTGAACTTTCATTAATGCCCAGCTAGTCATTTTTTATAACAGAGCCAAAAATATAGGTCGTTTTTTGTTAACGTTGCTTCACGGCTTGGAAAAATCAAACAAAAATAAATGTTATAGAGGTATTATTTGTGATAAATATGGTGATTAAACTATTCTGTTTAAAATTCGTCTTCTTCTGCAGAAAATTTTTCTTTTTGGTTCAAAATACAACTGTTTGGTTGAAAATTAATTTGATTTGGTTAATTATTAAAGTAGTTTCATACAATTCTTTTTTTTTGTTGAATGTAACTGCTTTTGATTCTCCAGTTATATTCTTTAAACTCTATTCTTAAATATTTTAAATTCTTGTAAAATCTCTTGAATTCTTCGCAAAGTTTTTGAATGATCTAATCTGAAACATTTTTAACAATGTTCATTAGTAAGAGTTCAGCGAAATTGTTTAAGAATGAATTTGTTTATCTAAATATAAATGATCCATAATCCTGTTGGTGAATATAATATCCATAAATTAAATTACAGTTTTAATCGCAGTATATTAGTTTTATATACGAAATTGTTCAATTTGGTTGACCTTTTGATGGTGACCCTATTTTTCATGATTGCGTACATTCAATGGGTAGAGTCGAATTTTTGCGTTCAAACTCGACTGTCGAATAACCAGCTAACCTCGGGAGGTAGTTTTCTGCAGTTTTCCTCTTCCCAAGCCAAACGTCTTCGCACCATCATTTCTAATAGTGTACTAAACATAATACTTTTTTGCAAACGGGTAATGAAAGATAAATAATCAAGGATTCCGTTGATATGAATCTCTTAATGACTTACGTAGCTTATATGGTTGTATTGTTGTTATGAAAGTTCGCGTTTCGTGCGAGTTGCCGAAAAAACTTCACTTCACTAGCATTAAGGGGTAACACCACTCTAGCGGCATAAAAAAGGCCTAACTTTGATGATTTCTTTTTGGAGTATGAAAAAAGTAATAGGATTTATTTTTAGAGGGTTTATTTAACACATATTGAACAATGTAAAAAAATAATTTCATTATCATTTCGATACAAAATGGCGGCGACAGAGCCCATCTTGAAAATCGTATTTTCTTTAAACATCTTCACGGGAGGACGGTTTTCTCGTAAAGTATAAGACTTGGAACAAAAAACGAAACAAATTTATAACCCTATTGAACAAAACGAACCAAGAAGCCAAGCACATCACTTGATTTCCGCGTGGAAATCCTCGTGTTTTTCCGCGGGGAATAAATGTACCAAGAACGAAGATAATCACTCGATTTCCGCGTGGAATTCCTCCTGTTTTCCACGTATTTCCGTAAGGATTTTCGTAAGAAATAACAAAACGAACCAAGAAGCCAAGCACATCACTTGATTTCCGCGTGAAAACACTCGTGCTCTCCCGCGGGGAATAAATGTACCACGAACGAAGATAATCACTCGATTTCCTCGTGTTTTTACACGTATCATTCCGCGAGGATTTCAGCAAGGAATGAAGCAACGACCTAAGTTTCCAAGCACACCACTCGATTATCGCGTGAAAATCCTCGCTTATTTCCGCGAGGAATTCATCGTGTTTTTCCGTAAGGAATTTCGTAATAAATAGCAAAACGAAACCAGATGCCAAGCACATGACTTGATTTCCGCGTGGAAATTCTCATGTTTTTCCGCGTGGAAATTCTCGCGTTTTTCAGCGGGGAATAAATGTACCACGAACGAAGATAATAACTCAATTTCCGCGTGGAATTTCTCGTGTTTTTCCACGTATTTTTCCGTAAGTATTTTCGTAAGAAATAACAAAACGAACGAAGATGCCAAGCACATCACTTGATTTCCGCGTGAAAATCGTCGTGCTTTTCCGCGACGAATAAATGCACCACGAACGAGGATCAATCGATTTCGTCGTGTTTTTCCACGTATTCTCCCCC
>CAKNYM010054450.1:97211-135888 GCA_932195095.1 Andricus curvator | reverse complement strand
CACTCGATTATCGCGTGGAAATCCTCGCTTATTTCTGCGAGGAATTCCTCGTGTTTTTCCACGTATTTCCGCGAGGAATAAATGTACCAATAACAAATACCATCAGTTGATTTCCGCGTGGAATTCGTCGTATTTTTCCGAGAGGATTCTAGCAAAGAATAGAGAGAGCAACGAACTAAGATTCAAAACACATCACTTGATTTTCGCGTGGAAATCCTCGCGTTTTTCCTCGAGTATTTTTGCAAGGAACATATATGCACTGTCAAGAAGATTGTAACACTCAATTTGAGAGTTCTTGTACATTTTCGCAATAAGTTACAGATAAATTCGATATGAGTTTTGTATATTATTTGTATAAAAATGCAACTCGATTGAGTTACTGAAAGTCGTACTTTAAGAGCAATAAACCTTGAGAGTTATAGGTCCAGAAGTTTGAAATGAATTGACAGATATTTTTAAAAATTATGCAAATTTTATTTATTAAAACTAATTATTTAAATTATTAGTAGAGTACTATTATTTACTATACCATAAATTATAAGTATTAGAATTAGAGTCTGACAACAAAGACTTAGTACAAGGAACGACATTTAAAAACATTTTATCGCTCACGGTTTTTCAACATCCGGATGGTTTCGTGAGCAAACTTTTCAAACAATCGATTCTTTTATGAAACAATCGCTGGCTACAAAAAAATCCTTCTTGCAAATGTGATAAATTTCCTTACTATCATTCTCCATCGGTAGAATCTTGTGGCATGGTTTTCTTCTTTCCTGCGAGATTAACAATATTAATAGGAACAAGCAAATCTATAAAACCAGAAGTGACCTAGTTTAATCATTGCATAAAGAAGGTACTTACTAGTTTCGGAATACAAAGGCCATCGAATAACGCCTATGTGTTGGCTTAGATAATAACCAACCTTCTTACGTCTCTCAAATAAAACCCCTCGTGAGACCTTCTCCTTTCTCAATTTTCTCTCGAACAAATCTAAAATAATGAGTATTTTCATAACGTAATAACTTCTAAAGCAAGTTTGAAAAAGATAGTCAACATATTTGCGTGACAAAGAATCCTGTGATTTGAGAATGAACTGTCTATCCGATTTGAAATTAGCTCTCTTTTTTGGAGTGAGGATCTTCCTCGGGGATCTTCCCGGAATGGAAATTAGGTTGGTTGGATCTTCCTTAGGATTTACATAACGATTTGCCAAATTATTCCGTCCCAAGACGACCGTTGCCAAATTTTTAACAAATTTCGAATCATCATTTTGTACCATTGAGGAATCATACGCATCTTGAGTAATCACAACACCTTCACCCAAGTGCATACATTCGACCTTTAACGCAAAACAAAAGTACAATTTTTAAACGGGGCGAACTAGAGATTTTATGATATTCTTATCAGGAAGTGTAATAAGATATCTCTACCTTATTTTTGTTTTTCTTGCTTCTACTTTTGAAAACCTCATATTTGCCACGGTTCTGCAATTCATCAATATTATCTTCCAGTTCCGCGTCATCTGCACAGAGAGTTAAAAGAGAGGAAGGTGAAACTAAAGAGTAGGTAATGGAAATGGGTGACGAGATGTGGAAGAAACGGATTTCGAAAATAACTTCTCATTTGAAAATTGCACATCTGATCACTCGTATGGTTTATGATATATGAACATACCCGAATCATACAGTATCTTGGGATCGACTCTCAGGTTTATACGTTTAGCGCCGCGTGCCACATTTGCTGATTTTTGTAGACTTTTTTTCTTACGCTCGTCATTCCTATCTACAGAACTCTCGGAATCAGAAGATTCTATAATCAATTAATATAATAGTCTTTATTTATTTCTCGAAATAAAAATAAATTAATGAGACATGTTTCATTTATAATTACGTAAGAACTGAAAGGAAATATTACCTGATAAAGTCAATTTCTGCTTAAAAATTGCTTGGTCGTTTTTACCTAGTTGATAGCTTCTTTCTAAATTTTTCTTAAAGCTAGAATTCTTCGATATCTTTTCTGGAGTTTTTTCCTTTTCAGTAGTGTCTTCTTTACTGGGATCTTCTTCACTATCATGAAAGCTTAACTCATCTGAAATCATTATTTCGCTTCGAATCAGGTGAAAAATTTTGAAATGAAAGATTTTAATATAAATATCGTAGTGCAGACAATTACTCTAATATTATTTTTTTAAGTGGTCATAATTAAATAACACTTTCTTACCCACACTTTCGATACACTAATAATTCTATATAAATGGATGTTTCAAACTTATTTAATATTTTTAGGGAAACTTTTCTGTACAAAATGATATGCATTTTGACATTAAGGACTTTTTACGTTCTCATCAGAGAAGATACTAGATTTGTGTAAAATTAGACCCCCCCTCCCCCAGTTTTTGTCAAATTTCCAGGTTTTGACACTCTCGGAACCCGAAAAAAAAATGTTTTTACGAATATGTCTTTCTGCTCGATATGAAAAAATGTAAAGAGAAGAAAAACTTTGCTTTTTAAAAGCCCTACAAGATTGTCATAACAACTTTTCGAATTTTCTTGAAAAATCGAAAATTCACCTTCTGATTGCACAAAAAATAATGAAAAATAAAAAATTCCATTTTGCAGTGAAACTATACATTTTAAATAAAAAAATGATATTGTTGGACAAACGACACAAGCTAGAAAAAAATCAGAAAAAACTTGTTCACCCAAAAAAGAGCTACAAATTTGCTATAAATTATTTTTTGATAGGATGCGTAGTTTTTGGTTTACACAAGAACTCCAATATAAGGCCAGTTTCGGGGGTTGCCTCGTAGTGGCCTTGGCACTAAATTCGTCGTTAAACCAAAGGTGCGTGGTGGCGACGCATTGTTCACACTGCTTGTGCGCTGAGAATCTACGTGGGCCAGCAGTTCTAGGAAGAACTAAATCAGTCGGCCTTATATTGGAGTTCTTGTGTATTCGTAAAAAACAACATGAAAAATGAAAAAAATTAAATTTTTGGACAATCGACACAAACTATGAAAAAAATGAATTACTAGAAGTTGTTCATCCAAAGAAGAGCTACAAATTAGTCAATGATAATTTTTTCATAGGACGCGTAGTTTTTGTTTTATTCGTAAAAAATAACATTAAAAATAAACAAATTAAATTTATGGAAAAAGACACAAAATGCTAGAAAATGTTTAATAACAAAATTATTTTTTTGTATAGGATGCGCACTTTCTTCCATTAAAAAAACAAGAAAATGAAAATACGTATGTTTCAACACCAATGCACATTATGAATTGTAATAATATAAATCTATTGAAATGATACCAAATTACAGTTGTCGGTGCTTCGAACTTTAATTTTAAAAGGCCTGCACACAAATATGGAGGAGATATAAAGACCGTGCGCGCAGCGCGCGGTGAGAATGTGACCGCGCAGTGGAAAGACTTTTAAAACTACACTCAACTCCAACGTTAGGTCAACATACCCGAAAAGTGACCTAACGTGAGAGTTTAGTGTTCTTAGTAGCCATTCTGGGTAATATACTACAGAAATTCTTCTTTCGAAGGATATTTCTAATAGCGAAATAATGAGGTTTGGTTAATGAAAAGCGGTCAGAACAAAAATATTATGTAGTTACTCGTGAAGTGTATCCTTTTCTGGTAGATGTCCATAAATAATTAGCAAGAACAATAAAGTATATTGTGCAACAAGTGCGGAATGTAGGCAGTTCCAGAATAGGTTACTTTCCGCTATACCTGCATCGAAAATCAAACATTTCATGCATGTGTTTCAAAGAAATAATTTTTCTTCCATTCAGAAAAACAAGTTCACTTTAAATGGTTAATAAAAATCGTACCTTGCTTTCTGCTTTCTGACGCAGACGTACGTCTTGAGTTTCCTGATATTTGTTGGAATTTCTAGATCTTCGATCACTCGACGGGAAGTAAATTTGTGTCGACAATTTCTGTTTTCTTTCTCTGATATCTTTTGCTTAATATCCTCCAAACTTTCTACAAAAATAATTCCAATACATATACGTATCTCCCAGACAATCAAAACAAGATATTAACTCATAGTTGATGAAAAATGTTAATTTTATATAAATAAAGAAAAATTAAAAAGTTTCACTTATATAAAATGAAAGTTTCGATTTTCGTATTTTGCTATTATTATAGATTTTATGGTGATTTTACGTTCCTTCGGTAAAATTAATTTCTTATAGAAAAATATAATATTGAAAGCTCCCTTTTCCTATTTCGATCAAAAAGTTTTTTAGATACTGTAAGAAGTTATTACTTCTTGAGGGCCTGAAAAGCTTTAAGATCATATATCCACTGAGCAAAAAATGTAGGGTTGTCCCAGGGACTTCTCTAAAACCTAATTTAGCACGTGTCTGAGAAAATTCAAAAGCCCTATCTTACGTCTGTGATATCCTAGGTTCCCAAGTCCTATAGACATTTCTGTTAGGACTTTGATTTCGTTCCTCCCGAGCTTGAGTATTTCCCTTGCTCGGTTAGAGTAAAGCTTTGAGCCCAAGAGGGTTTTGGCCTGTCTGCAACCAGAGACCAAATCCCACTCATTCTGATGTTCCTCAGTCAGCCAACTGTTAATTTCTTCAGTGACTGACCTGCTGGAAATACCTACAACTGGCTCGGGTAGGAGAACTGCAGTATGGCCATAATCTCAGATTGTAGAACTGTCGCGTAGGACCTCATCTCGATTTTGAGACCCATTCCATTACTTCTACGATATACGCCGGCTCCTGTATTCTCCTCGTTCCTGGAGCCATCTGTAAACCAGTTGTCTCCATCACTGGGAAGGTGTGCGTCGCCGTTAACCCATTCCTCCTTCGTGGATAGGCTAACTTAATACTTATTGTCGAAGAGGTAGCGAGTGACCATTTTGTCCCTGGGCATGTTCAGGGTCGGCCTCCTCGCCATGTCGACTGGGATCTTCACTGCGGTCGAGATCCTTCTGTCATTTACCGAATTTAGCCTACAGGTCGCCTTCGCAGCCACGGCCTAGATGGTAAGATGGAGGGGCTCTGAACCTATTAGTGCCCCCAGTGCCATCGTCGGTGTCGACTTCGAGGCTCCAATGAAACCTCTGAAAATCAGTCCCCTCATTGTTTCCAGTGGAGACTTCACAGTGGCCAGCTCGACCCTGCTCCACCAGACCACCGCCGCATAGGTTAGCCTGGGTCGCAAGATCGCTGTGTCGATCCACATATATGTATCTGGTTTCAAGCCCCAGCTTTTCCATATGGCTCTCCTACAGAACCATAGAGTCGCTACTAGCTTCTTGCACTTGTTTTCCAGGTGCTCGTTCCATAACAGCTTCTTATGCAGAATGACTCCTAGATATTTAGCTCGTTATTTGATTTCCAGTTGTTGTCCTCCAAGTTTCAATGTACTCATGGTTCCGCACTTGTTCCTTCTGGTGAAAACAACCGCGTCTGTCTTACTCAGATTACCCAATAATCTAGTTTTCTTGCACCATGAATCCACTATCATCAGTGCTTGCTGCATTACTCCGAAGAGCGCATCCAGATGCGGGCCGCGCACGATAACCAGTATATCGTCCGCATAGCCTATGCCGTGGTGTCCCTGACTCGAGAATAGATGGAGCAGTTCATCCATTAATAGGCACCACAGCAATTGCGATAAAACTCCTCCCTGCGGACATCCCAAGTCAATGGTTCCACATAGAGTGGCATCACCCTTAGTCGTAGTTATATTCCTGGTTGCCAACATGTGGCATGTCCATTCCACGTCTGCAATAGGCATACGATGTGTAATCATGGCCGCCCTGATCACCTCTCCAAAGGTGTTATCGAAGGCTCCTTCGATGTCCATAAAGGTTCCAATCGCGAGGCCTTTCTCCTTCAGTTGACCTTCAATTAGGTTTACTGCTACGCTTATGGTTTTCTCCGTCGAGTGAACAGTCCTGTAGGCGTGTTGCTCCTTGTGAAGTGACCTACTTGACAAGACCTTATCGCGGATATATCTATCCACAAGTCTTTCTACTTTTTTTAGTAGGAAAGATGTTAGGCTGATGGGACGGAAATCCTTGGGTGAGGTATAACCGATCCTACCTGCTTTCGGAAGAAAGACTACTCTCGTACCCCTCCATGCCGTCGGGACATATCCCAACGTCAGACTAGCCCCTGCTAGTCTCACTAGCGGCCCTATGATGATCTTATCAGCCTTCTGTAAGAGGACTGGATATATTCCATCTGGACCAAGAGACTTGCAAGGACTGGAAGACTTCAGGGCCCACCTGAACCTGTGTGACAGGGTAAATTTTGACTTACCCGTCACTTAAATTTTGAATTTCCGCGCCAAGGGTTTCAAAATGGCTTTTATTCTCTCAATCCATCGACCAAGAGCGAAAGTCACCTCGGCCAAGAGCGTTCATCAAGAATTGTAATTCATGATCATTCACCTTCCGATATTTGTATGTTTTCATGTAAATGTAACCTCCATCTGTCAAATCCGAGTCCTACTACAACAACACTACGGTAGCCAGAGATGGATCGTCGCATCTGAGGTTCACCAGCAGACATTAACGCACCCTGTATAAAGTACCTATCATTAACCATGGTTCGGATATCCCACGTCTCCATGGTTACTGAAGCCAACCCAAGATGGCGGACTTCAAACTCACTGCCAACTTAGTACCGTGCCTGGTCACATCTTCCATCGGTCCTTTAGAGCCATGTCATCGAGACGTGACGTCACAAGGAACTCATTTGCCAACCAATTACCACGGAGGCCAGAGATGGGTAGTAGCATCTACTTGAGTTATTTAACACACTCTGAATAAAGGACCCACAACCAATCAGGGCCTTACCATTCTACGCCACCATCTTCTCGATCTCAGCACAAGATGGCGGACCACAAACATCCAATAGTTGGTCTCGCTTTCAGCCGCCATCTTTCATTAACCTCACTGCACCACGTTCCCGAGGCGTGACGTCACGATACCAGTTAACGACCCTACGACGACCAGGGCTGAGTCGCCATGTCAGACGTTTACCAGGGATTCTGACACGCTGGAATGGTTATACAGGTGACGCCATCTTGAGGAAGACTACGACTACCGACCGGAAACTTGACAAGAGCGGCCTCATGGTCATTGGCTGGACCATCAACTGGACTCCAACTTCGGGATTCGAACGTGTAGGGAACGACTACCGAATGTGTACTGTAATTGTAAAACTCGGTAACTTACGTATATTGTTAACCTAGAATTTAGTTAGGGTTAGGTCTCCATGGAACTTTTCATCTAGCATAAAGGTATTCAAGTACTCATGAAAGGTTTCATGAGACAAAACGTCCGAAATGCGCGAAAGGTCTCATTTAAGCTTATGCGCATGCGCGCTTGCGTCTGGCTGAGGTTAGGTTATTGGCGCGTCAGGACATAATTGTTATAAATCCACAAGGATAGATCCGAGTAAAATTATTTAACCGGCCTCATGCGATGTTCCGTCCTCATTCCTTATTTTTGAATTTTCCCGCCAAACTTTAGTTGGAAATTTTCCAAGAATTATGAAACCTTCTCTTGTCAAAGTTTCATGAATCTTGAGATTTATGTTTAAATTGAGAATCGTTTATAAGAAATTGTACATTATTCGTATTCATTTGCGGCAAATGGTTCATAATTTTAGTCAGCAACAGTTTAGTTCACAGTCCCTCTACTAGGCGCGGTAGTTTGAAACTCGGTAAACGTCGTTTTCTATGTAAGCTTTAGGATTTAGTGTGGAATTCGTGATTTTAGGTGTCGATAGGATTTATGTTAATGCTGCGCGAATATTGTCAGGGAATATTGTCACACCTTTAGTCAACGATGAAACTTTAGTTCATAGCTTTACCGATAGTTGCGCTGACTAGAGGTTGTGAATACGCCTTCATGCGAGCACCCTTCGAGTTCACGGTCTTGGTGCGTCGCATGGAGATGTTCACTTACGTTCTTGGTCTTGTTTGGGCTACACGTGCCACGAAAATAGTTTGTATTATCCAACGTTACGGATTTGGAATTGACATTGAGGGATTAAGATCGATATACTTTGGTTGGATTAATACCGATTAACTGATTTAACTGGTTCGACGCTGCAACAATGTTAAAGGTAATCCTTTTTTTTATTTCGGTGAGCGACGCGATGGCGGACTCCGGTTCTGAGATCGGTAGTTCTGGACTCCCTCCGATCCATTGCCTCGCTCGACCTCTTTAGGAGTGTTCCTCTCCCTTTTCTTTATTATACGTGAATAAAGTCGAGTCAGTGCGCAACCATGGTTTTGTGACGAGTTTAGGTATTTTAGGGGTATTCGCGTTAGGGAATCATTATTTTTGGCTTGCTCTGTTTGCGTTGAATATGGCGTTTACGGTTTCCGTTATCTTGGCCACGTGGCCACATCTTGTCTTTCTCCTGTTAGGCCTCCGTTTTAGAGTTCATCAGTGGTAAAAGCGTTGAAGGATTGTCCAAAATTAATGGTTAAATTGTTTGTTAAATAAATACCGAATTCACTGAAAAATTTGGTCGTTGCGTTTTTTTTAAGAACCACCCCTGTGATTTCTTGCTCTTCTAGCTTTTCTTTTCTAGCTCCCTTCTAGCTTTTCAGGTTTCACATAAAATCTTGCATTTTTATATACATTAAAAAATTTTGCCGGGTCATCGATTGTATTTTACTTTTATCTCGCTCAAGGGTCCTGGCTGGCGCCCAGGTTTGCAAATAAACCATATACGTATACCCATGTATATACGTATATAGGTACGTATATACATGTGTATACTACACGTTTACCGAACTGCCATTGACGAGGTGGAATAAACCAACTCTCGCACCTGGCAGGGGTGACAATCTCGTTGGCTAGCCGCCGTTTCGGGCCCAGTTGGGCCGCAGGCAACCTTGTTTGCCTCTGAGGTGTTCTCCCCTTTTCTCAAAACCTCGAAAAGGTTTGGACGCTTAATGCGTAAAAAGTACGCTTAATGCTTGCATTCAGCTCATCAGTAATATCGTCATATACCACACAACCTTATTCAAAGAAAGGAAGGATGAGGCTTTTAACTAGGAGGATACGCGTTGGAGTAGGAAGTGATTCTTTATTCCTGTTAAGCTGTTGGAGGACTCTGAAGGTTTTCCTTAAAATATCCGCAACTTATTCACTTATCAGTGTCAATGAGCTCAATGGCTGTAAGCCCATATAACCTCTGATTTCAAATGACTTTGACGATATTCGCTCACTGACATTCTTCAAGCATCCACGCTATCTGAGGTATCATTTTTATCTATCGCTTCCACTTGCCTTTGGAATGCACTTTTTGCCGCTTTTTCCCTTTCGATCAGCTGGAAGTGTGAGGAGAATAGCGGTTACTTTTGAAATTCAAGGCAATGTTTTCTAATTGTCCTCTTGAAGGACTCATATACAAATATAGCATCAGGCAACCTAGTGCCTGTAGAGGTCAGCAAAACAAGTAACGTCTTTATGTAAATGCTCTGTAGGTTTGAATTTTTGTTTGCTTATCGGTTTTTGCTATTAATACTTCTCCGCTTCAACGTTTCCTAACAAATATTTTTTTTTGTCAGATATGATTGCTACCCCCATCTCTTTCAAGCATTCCAAATTGGTTTGACGAGTTGGTCATTTTTCTCTTTTGCGGATATGATATGCCTATTCTTTTTGTTGATCACTGTTTGAAGAAGATGGCCAGGGTGTATCCGGAAATTAGTCTGTAATTTAGTTTTAGAGGCGGGATAGACATTAATTTATATATTTGCTCTCCATTCTAACTGAGCCCTTCTTTTAGGTACTCCCTATCCGTCAAAATGAATCCGCTCAGGTCTGGTGGAAAGCCAAATTTTTTGGGTGTGGCATCCCCACTCCGGGGTATGAGAAAAGGGGGACCTAGTTCCTCTTACGGATCGTCTCCGGAAGCCGAGATTCCCTCGTCAGAGAGTGGGAAACCCGGGAATCACCGATCATCTTCTCGTACCGGTTCCTTCAAGAGACCCGAAACCTCCCCTCTTTAGGCGGCCTCTCAAAAGGAAATTCACCTCGATCTTAATAAAATTGCCGAGGTTTCCGGGAAAGTTACTCCGGATGCAGGCAGCAATCCGAACTCACCCGCGCACTCCTCGTTGGGAACGGGCTCAGAGCGGGTAAATCTCTTTCACTCGACCAATATTAGAGATGAGAGGCGGGTAGACGAGCATAATCCTCCCTCCTACCGTGAGGACCATTTTAGATGGTCCAATCCTTAATCTCCGGTTCCCCTATATCTCGAAAATGCCGTCGCCCCCTTCTTAGTCTTTCTTGAATGTGATTTGCGGGGCAGGAATGTCGGGAAATACGACCCTCTTGCTCTCGTCGATAGAATTAGGGATGTCATTTCCGGTCCGAGACGGATTCACAGAAACGGGCAAAACCGGGTTAAAATTGTTTGCGAGATTAGAGAGGACGCTAACACCTTAGTCGTTTTTCGAGACCGAAAGGCTGAAGGTACCTCTGTCTCTATTCCCCCATCTCTTATTTTCAAGAAGGCATTTGTAAATGGTATTACGCTGAGGTATTCCGCCGTCGACGTTCCAAATAGGACTACAGAGGAAGTTAGGGGTACTATTCTGTCTATCAGACGCAGAACAAAGATGGATGTCACTTGGGACGAAAGAGTGGAATTCTTATTTGCTTGTTCCAGGGTCCCACGTGTTATCTTTCTTTCTAGCTTCGGTTATAACGTAAGCCCTATAATTCCTTCATCCAAGAGATTCTTTACCTGCCAACGTTATCGTCACGGCTCTGACCAGTGCAGGGCCTCTAGGGCGACGTGTGAGTTTTGTGCAGAGTTCCATCGGACGGAGGAATGCCCCAACAAACTCACTCCTGCACGTTGTGCCAACTGTGGGGCGGTCACATGTCCTCTTCTGGGCTCTGCGGAATTTATCTTTACGAGTTCAAGGTCATGAAGTTTCGCTCAGTTATAAAATAGACACCGAACGGGAAAGAATAAACTATTCCTTATAGTTCGAAATTTTCTGTCGGTATTTGTGAGAGTAATTTACAAATTTGGAATTGCGTTTGTGTATGAACAAAAACGATAATGTGTGAAAAATTAGAAGAACGTTGTGCAGAAATGAAAAATCGATTCGAAAATAAATGATCAGAATGGTCAAAATCGGAAAATACACAACGGATTCAAACTCTAGGAAAGTATAACGAAATTTTAAAAGAAGTTGAAGAAGCTAAGATGAAAAAAGGCAAAACCTCAGCGGATTGCAGGCGACCAAAGAGATTTGCAGTTATATGTGTGGGAGAAATTAAAAAACTCATTCTTCCAATCAGTGGAAAGTGTACAGTAGTTAAGTATTATTTAGTTGACAGTAAACTGTTTGATGCAATTCATAAAGTTCATTTACAATGTGGTCACGGTGGCCGCTATAGAACAGAAATTGCTTTGTCTGTGAAATATGCCAACATAATGAGCGAAACAATTTCTATTTATTTAGGACTGTATATCATATGCGAAAAGAAGGGTAAACTTCCGAAAAAAGGTCTTGTCGTGAAACCTTTATTATTTAAAGAAATTAATGAAAGTGCTCAAGTAGACTTAATAGACATGCAAACCTGTAAAGACGCAGACCATAAATACATAATTAACTAACAGAATTATTTAACGAAATATGTAAATCTTCGTCCTCTGAAAACTAAATTAGCTGTAGAAGTTGCATATAACTTGATTGATATACTGTCAACTGATATATACACAACTGATATATCCTGATCCTGATATATTCTGTCAACTGGGCGCGCGTTCATTTCTTCAGTCTGATAACGGAAGAGAATTCGCTTATCAGGTGATTGAAGAATTAAAAAATATGTGGTCATATCTTGCAATAGTGCACGGGACATCTCGACACTCTCAAAGTCAAGGAATTGTTGAAAGAGCTAATCAAGATGTGCAACAAAACAACTAAATTGATTTTTTTAAATGGCAACCTCTTTTTTTGACCCCGGGAACTGAGAGAGCGGAAAATTTTACGTCCAGATATGACCTTGACAAATCGAAAATTAGACCTGGAAAGGTCGGGGCAAGGTGAAACAACCTGCAGCAGGATGACTCGACTGGCATGCATTTTTGAAGGAAATGTCCTGGTTAAGGTTCTGGTCATAGACAAGGTCAAAGTCACCAATCGATCGGGAGTATAAAATGCTTTGACCTTGAAATGACCGTGAAGGTCATAGTCAAGATCGAAATAAAGGTCACCATTGAATTCCTTGTTGAAAGTTCCTTCAAGAATGACCTTGACCGCCCTGAAAAATATTTTACCTGAGGAAATATTCAGCCGTCCCGGGACTTTTTGGACACCCTGTATATTGTTTCGAGTTTGTAAATTATCAATTTAAACATTTTTAAATATTTACTTACTGGTAAGTATTTCCACGCCAACAGCCATACCACGCTGAAAAAACCAGTTCTCGTCAGATCACTGAAGTTAAGCAGCGTTGGGCGCGGTTAGCACTTGGATGGGTGACCATTCGAGAAAACTGAGTGCTGTTGGAACATCGTGGGTGTGGTGAGCCCACACTTATAGTTATTTACTACAAGTTATCAACCTAGAAACACTACCCGAATCGGGTAGTGTCACGCCTACCCCGAAAGGGAAATGGCTTAATGGTATACTTTAGAATTATTATTTCTGTCCCTTGAAAGGTAGCATGTCTTAATGACCTAACCTACATTTTTACGATTTTAGAGAAGAAACTATAAACTTTTTCAAAAATCGAATTTTCAATTAAGAAAAAAAAAGAAACTGCTTTCGACATCAGTGCCGAATTGAACCCTGAAAATTTCTATCGGAAAATATTACTGGGTTCCGAAAAAATTTAGTGAGAGACTTTTTTTGTTCGAGGTGCACGATTTTTCAACCACAGACGGTTATGAAACATCCAATTTTCAATTTAAAAAATATCAGAATTAGCTTTCAAGCTATTTACTTGCTGAATCGATCAAAAAGAACGTTCGGTGGAAGAATACTATTAGTTTTCGAAAAAATTTGAGCGAACGTTTTTTTTTTTGTGCTCGAGAAACGTTTTCTCAAATTTGAACGGTGATAAAAAAATCAATGTTTCGATTTAAAAAAAAAGTGAGTTCAGCTTGATGCAACTGCGCACGTGCCCATAGGCCTATGTGGAAATTTTGCATTTGGGCCTCCATGGCATGCTAGCGAAAAAAATAAGATTTAAAAAAAATCCTTTCGTCAGGTTATGTATCGGAATGTTGTTGATTTTTTGAGCCGAGAATCCCATTTTATAAAATTTGTGGGTTAGGCCCTCATGGATTGCTACCTTTCATTTTTAAGCCTGAAAGCTTCAAAATGAAAATCAAAATTCGAAAGCCATGAATACAATTAAAAATAGTACTCCTTTCTGTAATGACATTATTAATTTCTGATTTTTTTTAGATCTTGTGGGTTGTATTAACATCTCTTAAAGTTTACAAAATTTAAAAAATATGACTTTTTCTTTCAAGATTTTCTAACTTTCTAAACTTTAAAATAAAATTTATTCAGTGTTGAAAACGGTTCCTGCATATTTTCACCCACAAAAACATTAATTTCATTTACAAATCATCACGCTAGGCCTTTTTCAATTTAAAAAAAAAATGGATTGCCTTTTCCTTTAGGATTTGAATTCTAATTTATTTATTTTAAAAAAATCGTTGCGTTTTGTTTACGAGTAAGGTGGAGTTTTTGCAACCCTGAATTTTTCCAACAGGCTGACCCATCCACGCATATGTGCCTGGCGCCCAAAAACAAAGTAAATTTATATTTTTGAGCTTTAAGCCGTTTATGAATGGGCGTGGTTTAGTAAAAATAAGTAGCAATATAAATTTTATTGTTAAAATTTATACCAATAGATGACGTCACAAGTCGATATAACTGTCATAATTCTACTACACTACTTTGTTAAAAATTCTTTGTTTTTAATTAATCATTTTAATAGAAAATTCTTCTCTTCGGTTGAAAATGGTACTATTTCGTTGAAAAATTTGTCTTTTTTAGTAGAGAATTCATCTATTTGTTAGGAAATTCAAATATTTGGTTTAAAATTAACTTTTATGTTTAAAAAAAAAATTCAATTGAAGTGTCAATCACGTATTAAATTTTATTTAAAATTTTAATTTTTTAAATCTTAATTTTAATTTTTATTTCAATTTTAATTTTCAATTTTGATTATTAAATTTTTCGTTTAGAATTTATCTTTTTTGTTGCAAAGTTCCACGACTTGATTAAAAATTAACTTTTTTGTTAAAATTTTGGTTCGACAGATCTGAAACCTTGAAAAATCGTTTTGATCTGATTGATTTGATTTATTAAGCGATAACCCAACAGTACGAAGACCAATTACAGGGTCATTTAATCATTATTATTCAATATATTAAACCCATTAACAAATGTAACGTAACAATTGTTAAGATTGGTGAGTAATAAGTCTAACCTGTTTTAAGTTTTTCGCTTCTGAATTCAAACAATTATTTACTGAAAATTGTTTCTCCTTATGTGAAAACATTTCTTATTTTTTTATTCTTTCGTCTCTAGAATAAAAAAAGTAGAAAATTTATTTAATATTCAAGTTTTACTCCCAGAAGCTATAATACTTTTTAGTAATACATTTTCCCTATTCGAGTTGTGCCAGGAAATCATTCCAGTCCATTAGTTTAATTTAAAGTATTAACAATTAACCTACCCGTAGACGTCAAGATGAGAATCTTCATCTTGAAGTCCATTTTGCATTGTGTAGTCTATTTTCGAATTCAAATTTGTCATATTATTATATTATAATATTTTCATATTTTCAAATCAAATATCGAGCGCGAAGCGCGAGTACCTGGATGAGAATGCGTTCCTTAAGGTCCATAGAACCATAAGTAAATTAGATCTCCTCTTTAAGAAATTTAATAATCAGTTGATATGTAGAGGTTTTGATAATTTCACAATATTTGCAAAGAAACTTTTTCTTTTCATCTAAGTCGAACACGCAGTGCAAAAACCTAGAGAAACCGAGCGTAAAGCGCGAAGTAAATACTTTGTTGAAAATTCTTGTGAAATCTCTTAAATTCTTCGTATAGCCATTGAATATTCACAATGTCAGAAATTCGATTGTTTGAACTGTACTTAACGAGCGAAAGACTTTAATCTTATCATGTTTTCCAACAAATACTGATATTTTTACTGCGTAGTAATTAATTTGTCTCCATCGTAATTGTGCAAGTGGTCATGAATCTTGATAATTTAGAAGGAAAAAATTAGATTTAGAGAATACTTGTATGAAGTGAAACACTTTTAACATTGTTCATTAGACTCTTCTCTAAATCCTTTAAAAGTGGATTGTCTTACTTTTAAAAATGTGGACTATAATTCGCATACTGTGCTTCTTCTTGGCGCTTTGCCCTAATCCTATTGGTAAATATAGTATCTATAATTTAAATTCCGATTTTACGCGCAGCATATTTACTTCCTATACGAAATTGTTTAAATGACAATACCTCTTTTTTTCGGTGTGCATTTGAAATATTTTTTGCATAAAATAATGTATTTTATTAAAAAACTTCAACGTCTGCAACATGAACTGAAATACTTGTATTATGAAAATTTGATCTTAACTCAAGTCTAAAATATTATGAATTTATACAAAAAACTGAGGCTTTATTATCCTGGCAAGATCAACCATGAAAATAGTTGACAAATGTATTTTGCGCCTACCATAATGTTAACGAATATGAGATTATGTTATATCTATCACTGTATTTAGTAAAACGAAATGTTACTTCTTCCTGCACATATTCCATAGTCACTTTTACAATTCATAAAATACCAAAGAATCCAACCGTAAAATAGTTACATCCTAAGATATCAGGGATCACAGCCGGTCCTCTATTTTCTCTATTTTGAAAATGGTCCTCTATTTTGGAAAATGTTCCTCTCTTTTTGGTCAAAAACTTACATTAAAAAAATTAAATTTTAATTTACACACCAAAAACAAAAATTGAACATCAGGATCATATCAGGATAAAGAAAATTCATAATTTGATCAATTTGCCACATTTGCATATTTGCGCTCTCTCGCAATATCGATAATAATATCGATATCGCGGATCTATCTGTATTGTATCGTACCGGTGCATCGGTGACCAATTGTGAATAAAACCATTATGACTTTATTCCAAGAAAAGTTGAAAACGTTCAATGTTAAACCCCTGCTTGACATAGGTACCTGTGAACTGCATATTGTGATATGAAATATTTCAGAAGATTCAAAATGATCTAAGTTTGCCTCAACACAAGTTCATTCAACACTTAAGCATAAGGTGGTTAACTATAGATCCAGCAGCTGAAAGAGTAGATGCGCAGGTACCAGCGTTAGAAATTTATTTTTTGACGTACATTCCAAAGAATGAATCTTCCACTCTTGAAAAGCAGAATTATATTGATATAATAAAGTATTTAAAAGACGCGCGTTCAAAGAGCACTTTAAAGTTGATCGTTTATGCATCGAAGATCTTCACTGCAGAATTTACCTTGATTATGCAAAAAGAAGAACCGCTTACTCACATACCTTATGGTCAGTTAAAACTGCTAATTTTGATTTTGCTATCGAGTATTATTAAAGGACCAATTCTGAAATCAACTTCATTTGTTGGGGTAAAACTTACTTCACTTCTTAAAGATAAAACAAACTTTTTATATTTGTTTGAGGTAAATCCTGGAGAAACAATAAAAGGCACAGTTTTAGCTTTATCTCAGGAAGAAAATTTTTTTTTTCATGACTGAAGTAAAAGAATTTTACACTGCCGCAGTAAATCATTTACTTACAAAAATTGAGTGTTTCAAAGCCTTGAAATATTTTCAATGTGTTTCGCCCGAAAATATTACGAAACCTGAAAGTGTATCTTACATAACAAAAATTGGACAGTTAATACCACTTCTCTGGACTGACACCAATAAATTAGAGTGTGAATGGAGGTTGCTACAACTGTACGAAAATTTGCGATTTGAACTGAACAAGGATAAAAGAATTGATTCTTATTGGAGCCTCATATTTAGCCTTCAAAATCATTCAAATCCGAGTGTAAGATATCAAGAGATACAGCGAGTTGTCCAAACTGCTCTTGCTCTGACACATGGAAACGCTGTTGTATAAAGAGGCTTTTCACTATCAGGAAGGCTTCTAACTGAAGACAAAAATAGAATGACGGAAAGAACTTTAAATGCAAAACTTGCAGTTGCTGACGGCAAAAGTTATTATTGAAATAACAAATATCGACCGGCAATCAAGCGATCTGCATTATCAGCAGTCTGTATAATTAAAGTTCCCGAAAATCACACTATGACAGGGCGACAGGCCTCGCTTGGGTTTGCAGTTTTGCACTTTGCTGACACCGTGGATATATCAAATATCAATTTGTTTATCAAACCAGCAAATATTATCAAGTGTAATTTTTGCAACCGATGTTTGCACCATTTTCCTCAAGACATTTGAGCCAGCACCTAAAAATGTTTCATTGGGAACATTGAAAATTGGTTACAGAGTTCTACAGCACGGTCGGTATTTTTGTGAATTTCCTTATTCATTACATTTTTTTCTTCAACATTTCGAGCCAAATGTTGTATACAAACGCAGATTGCAGTTTCCTTATGCTTTCCGCAAATTTTAAACTCGATATCTCTTTTTTTGCGAACATGAGTTGTTGCACAAAAAATGCCAATATTGCTCCGGTTTTAATTTCGTCAAAAAATTTGTTTTCTAAATTTCGAGCCAAATGTTGTATACAAACGTACATTATTGTTTCCTGAGGCTTTCCCCAAAATTTCAACTCGATATCTCATTCGGCGTGGACGTGAGTTGTTGCAAAAAAAATTATCGATATTTTAGGTCACGTGACTCATGTATAACATGGCCTTAAGGAACAGGCTAAGAAGAAAGCTGCTAAAAGTGAAATTGAAGCCCAAGAAAAAGCACTATTAGAAAGTGTAGAAAAAGAACAAAACACAATCAAGACATTAGAGGGTGATTTAAAATCAGCAGAAAAGGATTTCAAAAATGCCACGCTTGATGCCGAATCTATGCAAGATGAGTTGAATTTGGTTGTGAAGAGAAATACCAAAGATATAGTTGTAAAAGAATTAATTCACAGGCTACAAAAACTTCGGGATAAAGGAAATGAAAAACGACAGAAGGTAGATGGGTTAAAACAAAATATCAGAAAGAGAACTACTGAAATGCTGAGAAGAATGAAAAAAAGAAATGAAAAGTTTAACAAGGTATTTAATAGCTTCTTATGCCCTGGAGAAGAATATTCTTTGTTTGATTAAAAAGATATACTATTACTTGGTAATTTACAGTAACAATATTTTCTTCAGTATTCAATGTGATACTAATTTAATAAACTATAAAGCCGTAATGCACTATTAAAATGTAGAAAGAAAAGGCTTGTAAGACTATCTTTTTCTATTAATGATATGTTTTTTATTGTAAGTTGTAAACTCTACCACTTTCATATGTAATGAAATGGCTGTAAACTGTTTAGTTACAACTGATGCTAATTAAATAAGACAAGTAAAATTGAGATTAACTTAAGTATTGTGAGAACCGCAGGTATATAGGATGTGTGAACTCAATAAAAAAGCGGAAGATCCGATTAACCTTAGGTTTATTGATACAAATTGCGAACTCTTCAATAAACAATCTGAACGCTAAAGATATTCACGAGCGATTGACTGGCACGCAGTTCCACAAGGATGTAGTTGGATCATTGCCTGTAGATGGCACTGCTTATATCAACCGCGTATCGATTTCAAATATGAATCCCATTCCAATAAGTATAAAAAGAATGCTAGCAGACTGTGCTTTACGATTGTTTAAGTTGTAACTTATCAAGCACATTATCATTTAAAGAGTTTATATAGTTTAATTATTTTTTAACGTATGTGGTCAGACATTTATTCAAAGATGTCTCATTTTCTACAGACTTCACTCATTTAGGTTTATTAGTTTGTAACGTAAATGATCATGTACATACGTTCATTCAAAGATATCTTGTTTCCCACTAACTTCGTTCTCAATTTTCAAAAAAAAAATATATAATTGTTCATCCGAACACTAATAACATTTTTATTAACCTTGATTCATAAACAATCCTTCATTTTAAAGAAAGTCCTCCAAAAGTCCTCTATTTTTTGGAAAAAAGGTCCTCTATTTTTGAAAAAAAGTCCTCTATTCCTCTATTTTAGAAAGAATAGAGACTGTGATCCCTGAGATATCTTTATTTAATAAAAAAACCATCGTCGACTTTGCCACAGTCTGAACTTCAAATTCTAAAGAAAAAGTAATCCTCTCTTTCTTGTTACAGAGTTAAGTTCAGAGACCAATGCTTTACCTGATGGTTACCGTGTTCCTGGTCTGCCTCGTGGCGGACGTCCTTCTTCTTCTGAAAGGAATCAGAGACCTGTGATTGACCTGAATTATCCTCCTCCAGAGTCACCTCCAGTGTTTCCTCCTCGTACCTGGTCCGGGTCTCCTCCTGATTCTCCTCCTCTTACCAGGTCCAGGTCTCCTTCTGCCAGGTCTCCTTCTGCCAGGTCTCCTTTTGCCAGGTCGCCTTCTGCCAGGCCACATCCTCCTTCCAGTTCTGCAGCTTCACCTATAATGCTTCCTTCTCCTGATGGACGCGGATGTGGACTTGAAGAACTTAAATTTATTCGGCTTATTTCCCATATAAATCTGCGCAAGATATTTGAACTTCGACGATACACTTTTCCTGCCAATCAACAACTCAAAATCTTCACAGAAAGCCATGACTATGAACCTATTCCAACCGAAGAACTAATTGTATTATCATCATTCGATGGTTTCGCCGTAGCAATATTGGAGAATTGGAATGTTCTTGGTGGAATATATAAACGCATCGATAGTAATATGAAGCGTGTAAAAGTAAACATGAATAGCTACAATATTATAAAATTGGAGCGAGACGAAGTCGATTGGACACGAGTAGGTCCCAAACGAAAAATTATGTCGTTTTATAATGTAGTCAATGTAAAACCTCGTGGCGGACGTCCTTCTTCTTCTGAAAGGAATCAGAGACCTGTGATTGACCTGAATTATTCTCCTCCAGAGTCTCCTCCCGGGTCTTCTCCTCATACCAGATCCAGGTATCCTCCCGGGTCTCCTCGTCTTACCAGATCCAGGTCTCCTTCTGCCAGGCCACCTCCTCCTTCCAGTTCTGTAGCTTCACCTATAATGCTTCCTTCTCCTGACGGACGTGGCTGTGGACTTGAAGAACTTACATTTATTCGGCTTATTTCTCAAATAAATCTGCACAAGATATTCGAATTTCGACGATACACTTTTCCTGTCAATGAAAAACTCAAAATCTTCACAGAAAGACACGACTATGAACCTATTCCAACCGAAGAACTAATTGTATTATCATCATTCGAAGGTTTCGCCGTAGCAATATTGGAGAATTGGAATGTTCTTAGTGGAATATATAAACGCATCGATAGTGATATGATGCGTGTAAAAGTAGACATGAATAGCCACAATATTATCAAATTGGAGCGAGACGAAGTCGATTGGACACGAGTAGGTCCCAAACGAAAAATCCTGTCGTTTTATAATGTAGTGAATGTAAAATACACACCTCTACACCAATAATTTAAAAAATGTAAATTTAAAATAAAATGCTTGCGACCTATTTTCGCATAAAAATGTTTTATATTGCTGGTAATTAGAATAAAAAATCAGCGTGTTATGATTCTCGAGGCTTTAAGTCTTTCATTAATGTCCCAGCCAGTCTTTTTTTAAAGCAGAGCACTGAATCAGACAATTGTATTATCTGAGATGCAGGTATAGAGTGAAACAACGTATAATAAATAAAAATATAAACGAAGAAAAAAATGAGAGTACAGTGTTAATCAATGCCCGAAACCATCCTCCGACTAAAGAACTATGGCTCAAAAAAATCAAACAGAAATAAATGCTAAAGAGGTTATTCCATGCGTTATCTGTAATACATATGGTAATTAAACTATTTTGTTTTAAATTCGTCTTTTCAGGTAGAAAATGTGTCTTGTTGGCTCAAGATACAACTGTTTCGTTGAACATTGATTTTATTTGGTTGGTAACTTAAGTATTCCCAGTGGGCAAATAAATTAAGGATGTCCTAGAGACGTCTTCGGGACATCCCTAAGACGTCTTTTGTACGAAAGATGTCCTGAGAACGTCCTATGTCTTTAAGACGTCTTTAGGACATCTTTAGGACATTGGACGTCTTAAAGACGTTCATTGGACTGACATTGGACGTTCTGGGGACCTCCCAAGGACGTTCTTGGGATGTTCTTGATTGTGTGCCCACTGGGTTTTGTTAAAAGTTCTGTTTTTTACATTCTCATCTAGAGAAGGTATTAGATTTGTGTAAAATTGGACCCCCCGGTTTTTGTCAAATGTACACGTTTTGAGACCCCCTGAACTCAAAAAACAGGTTTTTACGAATGAGTGTGTCTGTCTGTATGTATGTGTGTATGTCTGCCTGTCTGTGACCACGATACTTTCGAAAGAATTTACAGATTGAATTGGCCTTTGGTATAGTCTCTTAGTCTCTTAAACTAAAGGTCAAGTTCATTAGCCAGCCATTTTGGATAAAAATTCAAAAAGTGAGAGCATTTTGAAAATTTTTTAGACCATTTTTTTCAAAATTTGAAAATTATATGTGCGACCGCTTATAGGACTTGAAAATTCAAACAATTTATTCTTATGATATTTTTCGATAAAATGAAAATTTTTAGAGTTACGGCATTTTCAAAATCCAAAAGAAGAAACGAAAATTAACATTTTCAGACAAACAACGCACGATACGAAAAAAAGCCAGGATAAGAAAAATGTTTCTTTTTGTACCCCTTACAAGATTATCATAATGACTTTTTGAATCTTCTTGAAAAATCGAAAATTCACATTTTCATTGCACAAAAAATAATGAAAAATCCAAAAATTTAATTTTATGGTCAAACAATGCAAGATACGAGAAATGATGATTAAACAAAAATTGTGCACTCAAAAAAGATCTACAAATTTGTTATGGGTCACTTTTTGACAGGACGTGTAGTTTTTGTTTTATTCGTAAAAAATAACATTAACAGTGAAAAAATCGGCCCGATAAGCGGGCACATTCTCATCAAAACTTTGCTTATTTAATTTATTTTTCATCTCGTGTGTTGGATTCAGAGACTGTAGGACTGAAGAGCTGAAAGCAAATATTATTTTTTAAATATCGAACAAGAAAAATAAACACAGTAACAATTTAAAATTAATGTTTCAGATATTGCACAATTACTTACATCATCATATAAACCATCATCTGAATCTATTTCTTTAGTCTTGATAGAAGTCTCGGATTCCTGATTCTGCACTGAATCATTTTCGTCCTGATCATTTTCATCCTTTTCTTGAATGGCCTTCTCTTCGGCGGATGACTTTGGAATCGAACTCGTTTTATTTGTTCTTTCTTCTTCAGATTCATTTTCTGTGCTCACTCTTTCTTTTGATTTGATTTTTTTCAGTAATTTCTTCGGTTGACGCTTCTTCCTCTTAATATTTCTCGGACCTCGATTCAACTCGCTGATCTTCTTCCCGATGTAATCCGTGCCGTTTTTTAAATGTTCCGCTATTTCGTCTTCTGGTAATTTCAGTTTCGTCCTCATCCAGGTTTCAGATAAAAAAATGTCGGTAAGGTAGGGATCGGATAAGTAATACATGGTCTTAAAGCGGTTGTGTAAACAAACGTAGAATTACGAAAAAGTTAAGGATTAATTATTATCTTTATTTTACCTTCATTTTGGCCAAGTCTTCAAAGCCCGGAGGCAAAAGCTCTCCACTTTCAATTTTATTCTGAATATTGAGGAAGGACGACTCTTCGACTGACTTAATGGTTTCTGTAATAAAAAATGAGTTAATTTGTTAAAAAAGAGCACTTAAAAATAGGTGAAAGTATAGATATAATGTTTTAAAATTGAGATATATTTGAGTGGAGTTAGTGTACCTGTAACTTTTTGGAATCCATTAATAACTTGGTTCACTAATTCGTGATTTTGGGCCTTCAACTTTTTAATTTCTGCAACCTGCTCTAAAATGCGTCTTTTCAATTCAATATTTTCTTATATAACTTTTCGGTGGACTTTCAGTGATACGTGTATTTCTTCACATAGATTGAGTTCTATTTCTTGCTGAACGTTATTCAATAGCTGTAAATTTGAAAAAAAAAGAATATTACATAGGAGTAGCGAAATTTTATTTAAAAAGCAGATAAAATATTATTCAACTTCCGTGAAAAATATCACATTTTTTTAAAAAAGGTTTCTAATTTAGATGCTCTTGAAACTCGATTTTATTACCTTTTGGGCTGTATCTCGCACCTGTGATTTATCATTTTCAGCGTCTTCCGCATAGGATTTAGGAGGGACGTCCTGAAAAATAGCATTGAATATAACTTATCTAGTAGTTATATCGGATTTGTAATTGGAAAAAGGAGTTTTGAATTTCTTAATTATATTTGTGTTACATCCTCAGATGCTTCTTTTTCTCCTACGGTTTCAATTGTGGACTCACTCTTCTGAAAATTAGTATTTGAAATGTGAATTATTGAATTCAATTTTGAAATAAAAATCATATGTCACAGAATTTATTTAATAAAGTACCTTATTTAAGATTTCAACTTCTGCTCTTCAACCGAGCCACTGAAGGTCTTACTGACCTGCTACAGGAAGGAGTCAAATATCTCAAACTAAAAGTTCACACCTTTCATGTAAATTTAATCTACATAAGCCTTAAAAATAATACTTTTGAAATTACGTACAGGAATAGGCACATCACCTGACAAATTCAACCATTTCTGCTTCATACGAGCTGCCTTGTTCTCTACGCTTGCTTGCTTCATCTGATCTGTACATCCAGCCTTGGTCGAAATTTGCTGATCACAAGCATAAAATAGATACATAAAATAAATCCAAAGTGTTACGTTTCTTCTAACTGTCAACCTTCTCATGACTTGTACATCAGGTGTGATCTGTATACTAAACAATGAAAAAAAAATCTGCCCGCTTCGCGGGCACATTCTCATGGCGCGCTTCGCGCGCGGCTCGCTTCGCTCGCAAGTTTGAGCGCGCCTAGGGCGCGCGACTGTTGAATCTCGCGCTTCGCGCTCGATCATATATTTATCTCGCGCTTTACGCTAGGCTCCTCTAGATTTCTGAACTTCGTGTTCGACTTCGATGAAAAGAAAAAGTTTGTTTGCAAATATTATAAAATTATCAAAACCTCTACATATTAAGTGATTGTTAAATTTGCTTTTATTTTAGACTGAAAAGGAACTTTATTTACTCAAGGTTCTATCGACCTTAAGGAACACATTCTCATCCAGACACTCGCGCTTCGCGCTCGATATTTGATTTGAAAATAATTTGAACCGTATGATAGAACCAAAAAAGTTTGAGCGCACTTACGGCGTGCGATTTGGTAAATGCACTGAGCGCGCACTTTGTGCTTCGTGTTATATGTTCTTCATATACAAATTACTAAATTTGTATTTGATTTCAAATGAAAAGTAATGATATAATTCAGGCGAAAAATTTTATTAGTTAACATTTCATTTTAGCTTGTGCCGTTTATCAAAAAAGTTAATTTTTTCATTTTGAATATATTCTTACCACAAAAATTGATTACGGGTGTGTAAGTCTTTTTTGAATGCACAATTTTTGTTCATTTATATGTTTTCGTACCTTGCATTGTTTTTTCAAAAATTTGATTTTTTTTTACTGTCAATGTTATTTTCACGAATAAAACAAAAACCACGCATCCTATCGAAACATGAGTCACAATAAATTTGTACCTCTTCCTTGGATGAACAAATTTTGTTTCAGTCATTTTTTCGTAGCTGGTAATATTCGTCTGAAAATTTGATTTTTCTATTTTCAATGCTGTTTTTTACGAATAAAACAAAAACTACGCGTCATATCAAGAAGTGAATGATAAGAAATTTGTAGATCTTTTTTAGGTGCACAATTTTGGTGAGATGACCTTTTCTGGTATCTTGCATAGTTTTACAGCAAAATGGCTTTTTTGATTTTTCATTAATTTTTTGTGCGATCAAAATTTGAATTTTTTATTTTTCGAAAAATTCAAAAAGTTGTCATGAAAATATTATAGGGTGTTCAGGAATCAACGTTTTTCTTCTCTTGACTTTTTTTCATATCGTGCGTTTTTCGGCTTAAAATGATCATTTTCGTTTGTTTTTTGGAATTTTGAAAATGCTATAACTCCAGTAATTTTTTTTTTTATCACGAAAAGTCATAAGAATATTTTGTTCGTCATTTTGCGTACTACTAATAACCGTACATAGAATTTTCAAATCTTCCAAAAAAGTGGTCTCAAAAATTTTCAAAATGTGCTCACTTTTTGGATTTTCATCCAAAATAGCTGGTTAACGAACTCGTTCTCTATTTTTCGGCCATAAAAAAGTGTGCCAAAGCTCAATCAAATCTGATCATTTTTTCGAAAGTTATCGTGGCTACAGACAGACAGACAGACAGACAGACAGACAGACTACAGACAGACAGACACCTTCGTAAAAATCGTTTTTTCTGACTCAGGAGGTCTCAAAACGTGGAGATTTGATGAAAACCGACTATGTCAAATTTTACATAAAACCAATACCTTCTCATTAGAATGAGAATGTAAAAAATTCTATTGAAATTTCTTTTACAATAACTTTCAAAGATGTCTTGCTGTTTGGTTTAACACCATCATTTGCGTCGATCAATAAAAATTCAAATATCAAAGCTTCCAAATAACTTAGAAATTGTTCTTCATTTCAACATTGGAAGCCAATATCAAAATTAAATCAAACAATAAAAGCGAAATTTTGAATCATCTCAAACAGAAGCATTTAAAATTTAAACTTTAATAAATTGAATTTCAGCAAGATTATGTTACATAAATCGTTTAAAAATGTCAAGCTTAGACAATTATTTCAAACTACATTCTCAGAATTTCAAAATTTAAATTCGCAAGCCTCAATAACTTGAAAATCTTCAAATGAGAATGTGATATTACCTTCTGTATTCTTCGAGAATTTTTTCGACTTTTGCCTTTGAGTCTGTAATTAAAATTGGAGATTATTATAATTAAATTTGTGAAGAAATATAAAATATAATTACGATATAATTTCGAGAGGTAGCCATATTGAAAAAATCCTCGAGAAAATCATCGTATTATTTTGGGACGAGGAAAACGTCTGAATTTTCGTCCGAAAATAACACGAGGATATTTTTTCAATAAGGATAGACCTCTCACATAACGCATTTTTTGGATAAAAATTGCACTTGTGGAATTACTTTAAAAAAAAATGTACTCACCAGAAACAAAAGCAATAATTGCTTTGCAAAACTGTCTGCCACACTTCACTTTAAAACATTTGTTTTTTATTTCAGCTTCATTAAAATGGAGAATTCGACTCACAGGCACTATCTCCGTTTTGGGATGTTTCTCTTTCTCACCTTTACACGGATCCAGATATTTTAAGAAGCAGAAAGCCATTTTTGAGAACAATTACTGTCACTTTACCCGAACACAAAAAAAAACAAACATCTATTGCGACGAAATGCCGGTTTACCGCGATGGTTAGCACGTGTTCACGCCGGCAACCGATGGCTGTCTTCCACGAAGTAGTATAAGGAGACCCCACTCCCGGAAAATTTGGACGCGTGGATTCGGATTTAGTTAGTTTGCATCGCTCGTAGCGCCTCTTGCGGGAACATGCATACATGCATACAGATCTACATACATACAGGCAAACACATTCGTACAATCTGTGTTTCGTGACAAGCATGAATGCGTTTGTTTACACCCGGCTTACACTATTGGTCCCGCCATTTGTAAATCTTGTATTTCAACGCTTTTCCGCAAGGGGCGCTGCGAACGATGCAAACTAACTAAATCCGAATCCATGCGTCCAAATTTTCCAAAGACCGCATGGGAGTGGGGTCTCCTTATACTACTTCGTGCTGTCTTCTCTTTCCTTTCTTATATACTTTTCCTGCTTGCACTCTCTATAAAAGAGTGAGAGGTATGCTGCAGTCACGGTTGCCTCATGCCCCAACCTACGCGCACGTAAAGTAGTACCGTCTGATAAAGCTTAATTCCTTTAAATACAGACATAAATATTGAAGGAAATAGAGGTATTATAATAAACAAATGATGGTTGTCATTAAATTTGAAAGATATTTGAAATAATTAATTATATATAATTTAGAACAAGCTGAATAAAGGAGTCACAATATTCATTTGATATATATTTGAAAGAAATCTCCACATATCGTGTGACTTGCAAGGCATGCGCAAACGCTTTTTTGCACTTCGCAAGTTACTCAGCTGTTTCAGTGTTTTACTCACTTGTTCGATTAATTGTAATTTAATATAGAAGATTGAGTTTTGTGTGTTAAAAAGTGCTTTAAAATATTAAAGTGAACTCTTAATAGTCGTATAAAGAAGTGAATTATTATCGAGCATTTTGGTGAGTATGAATTTGAATGGACATTAGAAATTGTTAGTTTAAGGTTATGTTTCAACATTAAAGCGAGTATAACCAGTAGAACTAGCTTGTGACAATGCATTTTGTTTTCAAGATTTTGTGAAATGAGGGACGACGAAGGTAACAAAGGTGAGAAACCACCAAAAAGTCACAGAAAAAAATATTTTTCTGATGGCTCAAAAATTTTTCATCAACGAACAGTTCGGCGACGAAATGCAGATTTAAAGTCTGCCTTAGATGAGAGTGAGTATAACTTCAAGGTCTAAATTCAAAACTTCAATTGTTTATTTATATGAAAATTTTTAATTTTTTAATTTGATACAATTGAAAACTTCTATACTCTATACCGGGTAGCCGGTGTACTTTCACTGAATGATTCACAAGTCGCCAGGCGCCTTAGAGAGACCGAATAGGATCCAGGTAGAAATGGAAATTCTTATTTTAATTTCTGGTTCCATTTGCCAGATAGGAACCGGGTAGCCGATGCACTTATACTTAATGATTCACAAGTCGCAAGGGTGCCTTAAAGAGACCAGATAGGATCCGGGTAGCAATGGAAATTCTTTTTTAATTTCTGGTTCCATTTGCCAGATAGGAACCGGGTAGCAGCGGGTAGAATATTTTTACAACTTATTTTTTATTATAATTTCCCGGATAAGGACCGGATAGACCCAGATAGATCTCGCAAAATGAAATTAGAGACCAAATGGAAACCGAATAGAGCCGGATAAAACCCGAAAGTGTATGTAACCGGTTTCTATTCGATTTCAACCTGTCTTTTTAAGCAGGGAAGAGTTCACTCGTCGGCGGCAGATCGCTGACTTGTATGGAGACCGGTTTCGGAGCAAGAGCCCACTTTAACGAACAAATTCTCGTTACGTATAAATTTACTGAAAAAGATCATTTTTTCATTTTTAATAACAATTTTAACAATTGATACAAAAACTGTGCATTTTATTAAAAAATAATTCAAAGAAAGTTTGTAGACATTTTCTCAGGTGAAAAAATATGCGTCTTATCAAAAAATGGTCTGAAATAAATTTGTAGATAACTGTCCTTAATGGCTTTAAATTTTAAACATCGACATAAAAAGTGATGTAAATCTGCAACTTCCGCGAAAAAAAAAACAACATCTTTCCAGGCTAGTCAGCTCATACCTTTTCGAATTTAAAGAAATGCGTGTTGAGTGTTTATCAAGCAGGCGTATCTGCGCCAAGTCTTGTTTGAAATTAATAAGCAACCTTCTAATAAGGTACGGTTGCGAACCAGGGTGCAGCTTTCGGCACGTAGGAATGCCTAATCTGGGCGAACCAATTGGAGCCCGATTTTTTAACGTTCTTGTGCGCTAAAGCCATCAGTTTAGACAGGCACTCTGCTGTCCAAAAGTATAACCTAGTAAATCCCATTTCCTGTAAAGGCTATTTTTTTAGCACTTATGAACGAGAAAGTGACCCCTATCGGAAATGATACTTACTAGGTTATACTTTTGGACAGCAGCACTGTCTTAGGTACCGCGAATTTTCGATGTTATATATTTTTTCAAGCCAAGACATTGTTCTTTCCAAGACCCTGCATGCAACCGGCAATCTAGTACCTGTTTCTAGGGTTACTGCGTAATGCGGTGAATTCGCGGGCAAGTGTAATACTCGCTTGAAGAAGGATAACTGAGTTTTCTCTAAAAGTTCCAGATAGTTCTGACGCCAAACCTGATGCCCATGTAGGAGAGTACTATTCACTAAACTATCATATAGTCTAGAGTACGTTGGCCACCAGTCTCCTTTTGAACCATAAATAACTCTGAAGGTCTCACTCAGTGCAGAGTTTGCCGAGCTGACAGATTTCTCAGCAGGATTCTTAAAAAAGCCAGAATGCTTATAGATTGTGCCAAGATACAAATATTGATTCACAGATTTGATATTATTATTTCCAAATGTAAACAACTTACATTTTTTTACAGATGAGTTTCCATCTTTTTCAATATTACAGTCTTGGTTTTAACCACATTGACTTCCAGCTCATTTATTCTGCAGAACAACAGTAGTGCTCTTAATTTTCTAGTTAGTTCTACGGCGTATCTGAAAGAAGCAACAGGGCATCCGCGTATGCTAGAACTAAAATATCTAATAAGCTATTTATAGATATTCCTCTATAACCTTGATGTAATAAAAATTCTTCGAGATCACTTATCATCAGGGCTAAGGAATGAGTTCTAAGTACTTTCCCTTGGAAAACCCCCCGTGAAACCTTGACAACATTGGTTTGTAGATTCCTAGTCTTAATACTGGCGCGGGCGTTTTCATAGAAGTTTCTTAAAATATTGTTAAATTTAGTACTTATACCTTTCTCATGTGACTTTCTCCACAATATCCCATGAGAAACCTACGGAAAAGCGCTATTAAAATCCGCAAACAGTGCATATACCGCTCTTCTAGGATGCCTTAAGTGAATTTGTAATAGAGATGACAAAGTGAACAGGTTGTCTGTGCAACTCGTACCCTTTCTAAATCCTAATGGAAACTCGGACATTACATTATATTCATCTATCCATGCCTGAAGCCTATCCGCAAAAATCTGCGTAACGGTTTTTGCGATACAATTTACAAGAGTAATTGGTCTATAATTATGTGGGCTGCCCGGGTCTCCCTTTTTGTGAAGCATTTTGATTGATAAAACTCTTCACTCTTTTGGAACCATTTCCGTTTCCAGGATTTTATTAAAAAGGTTTTCAAGGTAGACTATCCAATTTTCTGGAAGTCTTTTATAGAAACTATAGTTAATTTGATCAAAACCTGCCGCTTTAGAGTCCTTACATTTCTTTCGGCTCTCCATTATTTCCTCTGTTGATATATTACCGTCCAAAATGGGCTGCGTGATACATTTAAAAACATCTCTTCTGAACGAGATTGCTGGAAAAGTTTCATCAAGATAAGCATACCATGTTGAACCGTCAATAGTATCAACAGAGGACTTTCTATGGCGTTTCTTATTGATAATTGTCCAGAATTCAGAAGCATATCGAGTAGATGCTAAAATATCTACTGTTTAATTGTCAAAGGACTTTCTTTAATCGTCTAACAGTTTTTGGTACAATTTCTTGGAATTAAACTAAATCCTCTCGCTTTGCTCATTATCGTTCTTTCTGAATTCCCTATAACTATCACCCATTTCGTGCCTCGTTTTACGACACACCTTATCGAACCATGGTTTATTTTTGGTAATACTATACCCTTCGGACCGAATATGTCTGCGCAAACCTAGTACTTCAGCAACGTTGGTTAGAGTAAAGATCAAGTTGTCATTTAGATCATCCACGCTACCCTTCACTCCCGCAACCTCATCCCACCATCTCATAATTTCCCTGTATTCTTCACACTTATCATTTTCAAGCATAAGACGACTGAGTTTACCTAAAGTATTGTGAAATGCTACAAGATTTGATGGGATGTCTCTGAAGTAGAGAATCAACGACTTTAAAATCCTTTAGAATTTGTAAACTGCAAATTGACGTCCAGACTAAATCAATCACACTCTTGCCGTAACCTACAAATGTGAATTGCGATGGTAAATCGGAGGGAGCTCTGGCATTTAATACGAACATTCCGGTAGATTCCATAAAATTTACAAATTTTTTACCTCTATGATTCGCAACTAAATCCATTCACGATCTGTTTTTTGAGTTAGCCTTCGCTAGCAAAAATATTTTTTCAATATGGTTAAGATTGTCAATTCTCGAGTTAAAGTCACCACCCACATATATTGGAAGTTCTGGGTGAGAGCCCCTGATCACTTCGAAGGCCATATAAAACTTGTCCAGAAAGGAACCCAAACTGGCAAGTGGAGATAAATACACTGCACACAAAACAAAAATCAGATCCCTAATTTGCACTTCCCTTTGTGCCACCGAGTAAAATAGCTCTATATGCCCTGATATTACTGATGTGTAAACTTTTGGTTCCATCACTCATGTTTCATATAAACATAAGCTGTCCGCTGACCCCATGATGTAAGCAAGGTCCTTGAGGTTCTAGATACCGTGAATATTTCAAAAAAATATTTTGGGAGGCTCCCCATTCTCTGTCATCGTTGCCGAGGGACGTCGCGTGTTTAAAGTCTCAACCTCGGGTCTCTCCTGGTGCACTTTTTTTCGTTGCTAATCATAGTTGATTCGTATATCTTCTGACCCAGTAGTAGAGTTCCTTGCGTTTATCCTACCTTTTTGGATTGGGATCCAGATAGACTTTCTCCGTTACTTCGTCTTCTGTTAAGTCATCTTCCAACTTACGCTTCCCTTTACCTTGAATCATTTTATTTACATCCTCAGATTTAACCTCCTTGTCACCCACATACAGTTTATTCCTCTTGATGAACGCACCGATGCTTGCAATCTTAAGTTTATCCTGCATGGCACAGATTAATTTTCTCCTTTCCCGCTGCATCGTCGTGCGATCGCTAACAATTGAAATCTCAAACTTTTTGAGAATACGGTTTCAACCCAACGAACACCAATAAATTTCACAATTGCCTGGCGTATGCCTTTGATTCACAAATCAAAATTTCCAGCTTTTCATTTCACACAAACAGACGTACCCACATGCTTAAAAGTATGTTCATAGTTAATTACACATAAAGTAAGGCGATTGGAAAAGAGAGACAAAAGAGAAACGATGCGGGCCGACGAATAACTTATAAAACCATAGATAAAATAAAATATGCGTACCACAATAAGGCAATTTGATAAAATATTTAAAATAACACGCGAATTAGCTGGAAACATATGGAATATTACAATCAGATTCAAATAGATAAAATAAATAATAATTTCAAAATTGAGCAAAGGATGCAAGATGCATATTAATTACCACACGATCATGACACCTAATCATTAATCCGTAATATATTATCCGTAAAATGTAGTAAGGTGAGGCCGACTAGGTAATCTGTGTAGATTCAAATACGTAATTTTGAGTTGCAGAAGGAATTATTCGCGAAAGCTGCGTTTAAACATCACCTGTGATGCATTTTTTACATGAATCGCAGTAAAAAACATTTTTTCAGGAAGAACTCGAGCTAGGCTAGGTGGGTGATTAGCAAAGTGCGTATCAACAGATACCAATTCCTGCGGTGCAAAACCGAGAATGGGAGATACATTTTCGCTAATTACAAAAAAGTGACGACCACTTATGTTTTTTTTTTCAATTTTTACATAGCAAACCGCTTTCAATCGGTGTATCGTTTATGGCTTTAACGATACCGCTTGCTTTTATAATTTTCTCTTATTTCGTTATTTTGGAGTTGAGCACGTGCAGTGTAAATTTTCATTACATAAGGCAGTATTTATTTGAAATTGTTTGGCTGTTTTAGGTGATGGCAGCTAAGATGGGGTTTGTTAAATGTACTAAAGGTTATTTTGTGTGCAATGAGTGCGAGCAATCGGTGGCCCCGCATTCGTTTATCATACTATTATTTTTTTAGAAGAGTGTAACAAGGGGCATTGAGGCGAGTGATGGGAGGTTGGGGTGCAGCCCCCCACGGAAAAAAAGGATTTGCAAGGAATAAAAAAAGTCATTCAATCAATAACTCGAAAACTACCTCCACCTTCATTGTCAGGGACGCTATCAGGGATAATCACGTTTCTTTTCTTTTCCACCTATTGTGCCAGCCATTATTGTTTGCAGACCGTATGCCAATGTTTATTTTTAATGTGAAGAGATAGTGGCAGCAATAAAAATTAAATAATTTTGTATTTCATGTCCTTGAAATTGTACAATAACACATAAGGAGCAATTTAAAAAAAAAGAAATTTCTTATATTAGCAAATGTCATTTGAAGTGACTAAATTAAGTTTTAAAATAATAATATATAACTTAGATTTAATGCTTTTACTTCTTTAGGGCTGACCTGGATATATTGATACTTTCGTAAAGAGAGATACTACGTTAATAGAGTTTTGGACGTGTGTGATAGAGTTTCTTGTGAAAGGATTCAGTTCTTTGGCGAGAAAGCGTGCTAGGTTGTTAGTTGGTGAGTTTATTGCGCTGACGATCGGTCTGAGTTGAATGTTTTTTTTGTGGATTTTTGGGATTAATTGGTAGGTCCATGATTTTGTTGTTATTGTTATTATTATCGATTAGCAATTCGAACTCGAAAGTTCATTGCCTCATCTACCCGAAACCGCCACGCATCTCTATCCTGTGCATCCTCCATCCAGTTTAAGTAATCATGTCCTAGTTCTTTTAGATCATCCCTTACATTTTTCTCCCATCTGTTTCTCGTTCTGCCTAGAGGTCTCTTACCAGTCGATTTCCCTCTTAAAACTTGCGCCACTGTTCTCTCATTGCCCGTTCTTGCTACATGCCCCGCCCATCTTAATTTACGCGCTTTCATAACTCTATTAATATTTGCTGACCCGTAGAGAGCATGCAGCTCATCATTATGCAATTTTCTCCATTCACCGGTCTCTTCGTCCCTCTTTGGAACATAGATTTTTCTAAGTACTTTATTTTCGAAAACTCTAAACCTATTCTCCGCTCCGTTCGTCAGCGCCCACGTTTCACACCCGTACATGACGACCGGCATTATTATGGTTTTGTAAATTCTTACTTTGATGTTTCTAGATAGCAACCGCGATTTTAGTAGCGTGTTCGCTACATAATAGCACCCATTGCCAGCGTGCAGCCGCGCGGTGATTTCCGTGTTAATGTTATTTTCGCTAGTTATAATAGACCCGAGGTATTTAAACTCGTTAACCCTTTCGAATTTCATATTTCCGGCCATTAGATCCCCGCCTACATTACTTTGTTTGGATCTGGCGACGGTCATATATTTTGTCTTCGATCCGCTAACTTCCAAACCAATACCTTTGGCTTTTGTGATCAAGATTTCTGCATTTTTAGCTACGGTTTCTTTATCATCCCCTAGTAAGTCGAGATCATCCGCATACCCAAGAATTTGTATTATCCTATTGAGGGTAGCACCGGTCGGATTCGCTAGTACTTGTCTGACCACGTGTTCTAAAACTAAGTTGAAAAGGGCGCACGAAAGTGCATCGCCCTGTTTCAGGCCATCCCGGATGGAAAACTCTTCAGATAAATTTCCGTTTACGCGTATTCTACCCCTACTGCCACTTAAGCAAATTTCGATAAGTCTAACTAATTTTCTTGGTACACCCAAGAACTCTAGGATCCAGTTTATTCGTGCGCGCATAATAGAGTTGTAAGCTTTTTTGAAATCGATAAATAGCTGATGTACTACTTCATTAAATTCCCATTTCTTTTCTAGCAGTTGTCTAATTGTAAACATTTGATCGCTTGTAGATCGGTTTCGGCGGAATCCACACTGGTAGTCCCCAATGATTTCCTCGGAAAAAGGAGTTAGTCTACTTAAGATTACATTGGACAGGATCTTATAGCACGAAGGCACAAGTGAAATTCTCCGGTAATTTTTACAGTTCGTTTTATCGCCTTTTTTAAATATGGGAATAATAATAGAGGTATTCCATTCCTCCGGCATGCGTTCTGTTTTCCAAACTGCGCGTATTAATGATAAATTTGCCTTGTGAGGCAAGGGCCTCCATGTTTTATCAGTTCTGACGGTAGGTCGTCGATTCCCGCGGCTTTGTTATTTTTCAACTTCTTTATGGCCATTTCTATTTCTACATCAGTAGGATCATCAATTAGTAGATCGGCAGTGTGGATTTCACCGAGATTACCTTCAGCGGGGGCTTCGGGTACATTTAATAGCTTATCGAAATAGTTTTTCCATAAATTCAGTCTCTCTGTCGCATCGGCTACTAGATTGCCATTTTCGTCCCTCATTACTTCCATTCTACTTTGGAAGCCTTTCCTTATAAAATTAATTCCCCTGTACATCTCACGCGGGTTATTTTGTTTATTATGCGTTCCTATTGCTAGTATTTTATTCTTTTCCTACTCCCTTTTCTTGGATCTATAAAGCCTATTTGCACTTTTAATAATCTCGAGATACTTCTTATGTGTTTGATCGCACTTATTTTGTACACTAATTAGTTTGGCCTTCCGACGTTTTTCAAACCAAAGCTTGCACTCTTCGTCAAACCATGGTTTGCTTTTGGTTACTTTCTTTAAACCTATAGTAAGTTTCGCGGCTGTCTTTATCGCCTTTTTCATATTGCTCCACAGGGTTTCCGAGTCCTCCACGTAATTATCGTTATCGTCTCTCTGTTCTTGGAGAGCGTCAAAACTATTAGTAATCTCAACTTGATAATTTAATATTTCTGTTGGTGTTTTAAACGTATCTATATTGAAACGAACTGTTGGCTCTGTGCGGCTTGTTTTCATACTTAACGCTAGCCTAGATCTTAGTTTTACTATCACGACAAAGTGGTCTGAATTTAAATCCGCTCCCCTGTACGATCTTATATCGAGAATGTTTGTATGACGTCTTCTGTCATTTAGAACGTGATCAATCTGATGGTGAGTGATACCATCTGGTGATGTCCAGGTGGCCTTATGTATATTTTTATGCTTGAAAAATGTGATTTTGACAACGAGGATTTTTGAAGCTGCAAAGTTTATTACTCTAGTCCCATTATTATTACTGACGTCATGCGAACTTTCCGACCCTATTGTAGGCCTATACATCGGTTCTTTTCAAATTTTCGCGTTGAAATCTCCCAATACTATTTTTGCGTCATACGTTGAGAACTTGTCAAAAAACTGTTCGATTGTTTCGTAAAAAAGATCCTTAGTGTCTTCGTCTTTGGCCTCGGTGGGGCAGTGCACGTTGATTAACACCTGTTTGCTGAAATTACTCTTTAGTACGATGTATGATAACCGTTCGTTAATGAATTGTATGTCGATAACCGCTTGCGAAATTCGTTTATTAATAAGAAAACCGGTCCGCAGTGTGTGCCCCTTAGCTCCCCCATAGTGAAAAGTATAGTTATCCTTAGGAATTGAGGCGTAATCGCCCGGCCAGCAGGTTTCTTGAAGTGCTATTGAGTCAGTATCATATTTCTTTGCTATCAAAATGAGTTCGCTAAATCCGCCAGTATTTAGATTACGCGCGTTCAGAGTTCCTGCCCTTAGATATTTGACTGTAGTTTTTTGTTGTTGCAAGTTAGCCATGGTAATTTCCTGGAAATCCGCACTTTGGGATCCTATTCCGATCGTAGGTGAGTCCACCGTCCCAGAAGTGATAACCCCCACACCTCTCTGGGTCTTAGTATGGGAGCTTTCCGTGTTTGACAAGGACCGTGCCAACTTGTCGTCAGACACATTACAGTTTCATCCTCGTATCCTAACATCCCCCTGCAAGGCAGCGCGCCTACTGGCATCAATACCCCTTTGGCCCTGTGCAGGCGAATGATTCCACACATCCCTTGCGGGCAGTGTCATCGCTGCGGTGTCCAATGGGGCAGCAGGTTTTTTCCTTACAAGATTTTTAGTTTTGGTTCGGGTAGAGTTTCAAGGTGGATACACGCTGCACCTCGGCTTGCCAGAACCCACCCATTGCGTATGAAAGCGAATGGGTGAGTCCCCCCAAGCCATGGCTGTCGTGTACCTATTTTCTACCAGTGCTGGGCTCAGCACACTCACGACTGGTTCCTACCGGCTGTCCGCGACTGATTATTCTTGTATTCGCAGTTAACCTTAGGGGCTGTTCAGCCTTACGGGCGTTCCTCTATCCGCAACCTGAGGACGCGCTACCAAAGATATTATACACCTAGATGCGGCAAGTGGCGGCGGAGTGGGGATAGAATTATTAGTAGGGTAAGATAAATGTAGACGGCGCTGTCGGCGAAAATCTTACCGTCCCCGCTGTGCCTCTCTACCCGCTGACCCGTTGTCGTGAGTAAAACGGGCAAAAGAGGCGCTGTCGCCGAAAGGAATTTCAGTAGATAATATAGTTTTCTGAAAATATTCATGATCACTAGAGCAATTCGAAGTTACCCGGCGATCAATCTCAATAACAATCAATAAACAAATGAATATTTATCACTGTTTAATGAAATTATATTCCGTTCTAATTCAACTGTAAATAATAATTGCATGGTTTTTGTTTAATATGATCCGTTTAACTTTTAATAATAATTATATAAAAGACATAACGATTTGCATGATATATTGTTCAAAATTGCAGTGTAATTAACGAATTATAATTTCGGTGTGAATTTCGCTATTTTGAATAACGTAACGTAAATAACAACCGAGTAGTGCATATTTTGTAACTTTTATAACAGAATACGCCAGAATAGAAAAAAGAAAAGATAACGTAATTTTTGTGATTCACTTCGACCTAATTCAAAATTGTTCAACTGCAGACGATTTACATATCTGAAATTTTACATTCATTGAAAATGAAATTGTCCTTCCATTTTCTGCACATGAAGTTGATATGATTTGATTGGGAAAGTTTAGATTTTAAGAAATTTCTAATTTCTTATGTACACTTTACAATTAACCGACAAAGACGAATTTTTAACAAAATACATGAGTTTTCAACAAAATAAATACATTTTTAACTTAAAAGTATCAATTTTACATCAAAAATAGAAGTTAAATTTTCAGTTAAAAAATAACTTTCAACCAAGGGAATTTTCAACAAACTAGTTAAATTTTCAACCAAGGAGATGAACTTTCAACTAAAATGATAAATCTTTAACTGATATAGTTAAATTTTCAGTTAAAAAATAATTTTTCAACAAAACTAAAATGAAGAATCTTAAAAAATGACTTTCTTACGAAATTATTGAATTTTTCACAAAGTAGATTAATTTTTAACCAAAAGAGGTGAATTCTCAATGAAAAATGTAATAGTTGATATTTCAACCAAAACAGATTTCAATTTTAAATGGAAAATAGTTGAAGTCAACCAAAAAGACGAATATTCAACAAAATAGTTGAAGTCTCAACAACAACAACAAAAAAACAATTTTCCACAAAAACAGTTGAATTTTAAGCAAAAAAGGATACTTTTAAGCAACATTGTTTCATTTTCGACAAGCTAGATTTCTTTTCAATCAAATAGTTGAATTTTCAACTGAAAAAGATATAAAATAACTTGATGTTGA
>CAKNYM010054450.1:64432-87211 GCA_932195095.1 Andricus curvator | reverse complement strand
AAACATTTATATCATCTTTACTTAATACACCGGAATGTGAAATATCAATTGGAAAAATAAATATTTACCTAATTACAAAATTAGCATTAAAATTAATTATTGTGGCAAACCTTTAATATTTTCACTAATTTATTTTCTGTACAAATAAAATAAGGATTGGAATTTCAAAAGTATTATCATTTTATATTAATTTGTTATTTTGTAAATCATGTCAGAATCCCTGCTTCTACTTTACCGATGTTTTGAGGTAACATGGAGAAGCTGCAAGGATAATAGATTTAAAATCATTACCCTTAGAGCCGCAGAGCAACGATTGTACCTACAGAGAAAGAGTGAAGGAAGGTAGTACGAAGAGGGCAGTAGCTACGCACCGCACGAAAGTAGTTGCTATATATATTGTTCCCCCACTCCGCCGCCACTTGCCGCATCTAGGTGTATAATATCTTTGGCGCTACGTAGTGGTGACAGGAACCCACCGAGCAGAATTTTGTTGTTATAGTCTTCTTTATTCATTATTACTGTTGTGTTGCTTTTGTCTGCGGGTAATATTATGTCTTTATTCTGATTTAGTTCTTTAATTGCTATTTTTTCTTGTTTTGTTAAGTTTGAGGAGGGAAGTTGGGGAAGTTGGAACAACACAACCTGAATATAGGTGTTAATAAATTAAAATTAAAATTGATTATTTTAGGTATATTTGTGCTTTTAATCAAGAATTATCTACTATAGGGTGGTCACCCCTATATCTCTCAGGAACAGATACGTCAGCCTTCCCTTCGTAAAAGTCAAGAAGTTAGCACAAAATATAATTGGTACTGGAAATATAAGCAAATTAAATTTGCATTTCGCAAAAATTTGTGCGGAGAAACTAATAGCGTCATCTGCAAAAATATTTTGTCTCGGATTTCGTCTTGATGACAGAAAATCAAGACATTTTCAAGGCTTTTTGAAGACATTCCGAAAGTCTGGCCCATGTGATACAGCCAGACTTTGTTTTATGTCTTGAACTAGGAAAAAGTTTCCCAATGCCTATATGTCCTGGCGAAACGGGTCATCCTATCATAACCAACAAAATTTCATGTCTGTGAAGTCTGGCTTATGAGACGGAGCTAGAATTCAACGGCTTGAAGACAAACCCAAGACGAAATATTTTTACATCGGCGGTCGAATAAACTTGGAGCCAGACGAGGGGAAGGGTTCCGAAATGTGTCAACTTGGGAATACAAGAAATATAATTTATTTGACAGCTTTATTTGTACAAGCTTCCGCATTTTCCTGCACTTCCGTAGGATTGTACTTCAGTGCAACCCGGCCGAAAAAAAAACACTCATGGAGAAAAGCCCCAGGAGGAGCCAAATCTTTTACAAACAATTTCACTCATCATAGCCTGGATGCAAACCAGATATGTCTAAGGGAGACGTCCGTCAAGAAAAAATATAAAAGTTTATTATTTTATCCATTAATAGGTACGTAATTAAAAACGACTAAGTAAATTATAAATTAAATTATTTGATAATAAATGATTATAATTATTATAATAAAAGGACCAAGCCGAGATTAGTGAACGAATTCCGCCCTGGAACGAACAAAACTGTTATTAATCATAGTCAGGAATAACTGTTTCTATCCATAAAGGGGGTGACAAATCTGACGTCACTAACTATAGGCCGATAACAATCCTTAATGCCATATCTAAATTATTTGAAAGTATAATGTATGATAAAGTTTATTTTGCATTTTCTAATTTGTTTTTAGACGAGCAATATGGATTTAGAAAGGGCCGCTCGGTCAGTACAAATTTATGCATCTACACGCAATACTTACTGCGTGCACTGGCGGGTGGCGGACAGGTGGATTCTGTCTACACAGATTTCTCCAAGGGTTTTGACAAAGTAAATCACAGTATCTTAATTTCCAAACTAGGAGCCTATGGTATCGCTAGTAATACAGTTAATTGCGTTAATTGGATAGAATCTTGTCTGCATAATAGAACACAAGTTGTTATGATAAATGGTCATATATCCAGCGAAATCTTGGCAACGTCGGGTGTCCCCCAGGGGTCGCACATGGGTCCCCTACTCCTTCTAATCCTCATAAATGATATAAAGCAATCTATTCCGCATAGTAACTTCCTTTGTTACGCGTATGACCTTAAATTGTATCTTGAAATTTCTTCCTTTGTTTTTGCTGCTAAACTTCAAGAAGATCTTGAAAGAATTCATTTGTGGTCTTTGGAAAACAATATGCCTTTAAATATAAAAAAATGCCAAATTATTTCATTCACAAGAAAGAGGAAGCTAATTAGATTCTTTTACAACATCGAAGGACAACTGTTGGATAGAGTTCTCTATGTGAGAGATCTGGGGGTCATCCTTGACTTTTCCCTGACTTACCTTGATCATTTATCTATGATTGTCAATAAAGCACTTAAAGCTTTAGGTTTCATTGTTAGAACTTCTAAGTCTTTTCATAATCTTCTAGTTTTTAAAACACTCTACTTCTCGCTAGTCAGACCTCATCTTGAGACGGCCTCCGTCATCTGGTCACCCTTCTATGCGGCCCATATGATGAGAATTGAACGAGTACAGAACAGATTTCTCAGATTTGTAGCTTGGCAGCTTGGAATACGTAGGAATAGTTTTCGCCACGATTACACTGAACTTCGAACTACCTTAAATATACCTTCAATGCAATCCCGACTCTTAACAGCAGACTTGCGTTTTCTTTATAATATAATTAATGGTCATATCGATTCTCCACAAATTCTAGCCCTGATCTCGTTCTCTCCTCCTACCCTCTCTCTCAGAGGCTCGACCTCTATCTTTAGAGTTCCTTTTCATCGAACAAATTATGGCGGAAATAGTACTCTAACACGCATTTGTAAGGAAGGTAACCACTTTCCGAACTTCGATTTGTTCGACTCATGTTCATCTAGATTTATGAACAGACTCACAGCGATACTCAGAGACTAGAACAGTATATAAGTTCCATTCGCGGACCAGGTCGTGCGCTCTTTTGTGCGAGTTTCTGGATGAGAATGTGTTCCTTAAGCTCAATAGAACCTTAAGTAAATTAGATCTCCTCTTTAACAAATTTAATAATCACTTCATATGTAGAGGTTTCGATAATTTCATAATATTTTCAAATAACCTTTTTCTAATCATCTAAGTCGAACACGTAGTGCAAAACCCTAGAAAAACCGTTAAAAATTAAGTTAAAAATTCTACTATTTAATTGAATCCTCATATTGTTTCTTTAAAACTTTAAGTATTTGGTTATAAATTAAATTTTGTGTTGAAAAGTCTTGTGAAATCTCTTAAATTCTTCGTATAGCCATTGAATATTTACAACGTTAGAAATTCGATTGTTTGAATTGTACATAACGAGCGAAAGAGTTTAATCTTATCATGTTTTTCAACAAGTACTGATATTTTTACTGCGTAGTGATGAATATGTCTCCATCATAATTATACAACTTGTCATAAATCTTGATAATTTAGAAGGAAAAAACTAGATTTCGAGAATACTTAGATGAAGTGAAACACTTTTAACAATGTTCATTAGTTAGACTCTTCTCGAAATCCTTCAAAAGTGGATTGTTTTACTTTTAAAAATGTGGACTATATTTCGCATACTATGCTTCTTCTTGGTGCTTTGCCCTAATCCTATTGGTAAATATAGTATCTATAATTTAAATTCCACAGTATATTTACTTCCTATTCGAAATTGTTCAAATGACAATAAATCTTTTTTCGGTGTGCATTTTAAATATTTTTTGAATAAAATAATCTATTTTATTAGAAAACTTCAACGTCTGCAACATTAACTGAAATACTTTCATTATGAAAATTTGATCTTGCGGTATACAAAATATTAGTCCATCAAGTAACTATGAAAGCTGAGCTTAACTCAAGCCTAAAATATTCTAAATTTATATAAAAAACTGAGGCTTTATTATCCTGGCAAGACCAACCAAGAAAATAGTTGACAAATGTATTTTGCACCTACCATAATGTCAACGAATATAAGATTATAGTAAATAGTTACATCCTAAGATATTTTTATTTAATAAAAAAACCATCGTCGACCTTGCCACAGTCTGACCTTCAAATTCTAAAAAAAAAGTAATCCTCTCTTTCTTTTCACAGAGTTAAGTTCAGAGACTAAGATTTCACCTGATGATTACCGTGTTCCTGGTCTGCCTCGTGGCGGACGTCCTTCTTCTTCTGAAAGGAGTCAGAGACCTGTGATTGACTTGAATTACCCTCCTCCAGAGTCACCTCCCGAGACTTCTCCCGTGTCTCCTTCTCGTACCAGGTCCAGGTCTCCTCCTCTTATCAGGGCCAGGTCTCCTTCTGCCAGGACTCCTTCTGACAGGCCACCTCCTCCTTCCAGTTCTGCAGCTTCACCTCTAATGCTTCCTTCTCCTGATGGACGTGGATGTGGACTTGAAGAACTTAAATTTATTCGGCTTATTTCCCATATAAATCTGCACAAGATATTCGAACTTCGACGATACACTCTTCCTGCCAATCAAAAACTCAAAATCTTTACAGAAAGTCATTTTTATGAACCTGTACCAACCGGAGAACTAATTGTATTATCATCATTCGATGGTTTCGCCGTAGCAATATTGGAGAATTCGAATGTTCTTAGTGGAATATATAAACGCATCGATAGTAATATGAGACGTGTAAAAGTAGACATGAACAGCCACAATATTATCGCATTGGAGCGAGACGAAGTCGATTGGATACGAGTAGGTCCCAAACGAAAAATCATGTCGTTTTATAATGTAGTCAATATAAAATACACACTTCTACACCAATAAGGGATCGTCCATATATCACGTAAGACGTTTTTCTTTTTGTTATATCGTTGTGTCCTTTTCAACTTCACAGCAATTTTATTCTCGTCTTCATTTAAACAAAAGAAAAACGCCTTACGTAATATATGGATGATCCCTAATTAACAAAATTTAAATTTAAAATAAAATGCTTGCGACCAATTTTCGGGTAAAAATGTTTTATCTAGCTGATAATTGGAATAAAAAATCAGCGTGTTATGATTCTCGAGGCTTTAATCTTTCATTAATGTCCCATCCAGTCTTTTTTTAAAGCAGAGCCCTGAATCAGACAATTGTATAATCTGATATGCAAGTATAGAGTGAAACAACGTATAATAAATGAAAATATAAACTAAGAAAAAATAAGAATACAGTGTTAATTAATGCCCGAAATCATCCTCCGATCAAAGTACTACTGCTTAGAAAAATCAAACAGAAATAAATGCTATAGAGCTTATGCTATGCGTTATTTGTGATAAATATGGTAATTAAACTATTTTGTTTAAAATTTGTCTTTTTAGGTAGGAATTTTTTTTGTTGGTTCAAGATACAACTGTTTCGTTGAAAATTAATTTGATATGGTTGGTGACTTAAGTATATTTTGTTAAAAATTTGGTTAGTTTTTGTTGAATTTAACTGCTCTTGATTCTCCCATTATATTCTTTAGACTCTATTCTTCAATTTTTTGAATTCTTGCGAAATCTCTTGAATTCTTCGTGAATGATATAAACCGAAACATTTTCAGCAACGTTTATTAGTTAGACTCTCAGAGAAATTCCTCAAGAGTGAATTCGTTAATGTAAATAATATGCGGCCTCTAATTGGTGTTTTGTGCTTTATCTTAGCGATTTTTCCTAATCCTATCGGTATATATAATATCCATAATTCAAATTCCAGTTTTAAGGCCATGTGACGAGTGGGTCACGTGACCGGATTCCTACCCTACCGACACTTTTTTTTAAAATCGACTTACGTTGAAACGAAACGCGATATCGAGTTGAAAATTTGGGATAATAAATAAGAAGCGCTGGGAAAGGCGGCTCTGGTTCTAAATGTTAACAATCATGGAAAAAGCAAAAAAAAATATTTACAAAAAAAAACTTTTTTCGTAATTATAAAAATTTAGGACCAGAGCCGCCTTTCTTAGCGCTTCTTATTTATCATCCCAAATTTTCAACTCGATATCGCGTTTCGTGTGAACGTAAGTTGATTTTGAAAAAAAGTGTCGGTAAGGTAGGAATCCGATCACGTGACCCACTCTTCACATGGCCTTAATCTCAGAATATTTGCTTCCTATTCGAAATTTTTCAATTTTATTGACCTTTTGATGGTCACTCTATTTTTCTGAAAATAAAATTTTCGGTAACCTTAAAATTAAAATCGTTTTCAGGTAGAATATCCACCATTACATTTATAATTGAGAATTGATCTTTTTTAGTAGAAAATTAAACTTTTTTATTGATAATTCAGCTACTTGGTCAAATATTCAAAATTTCAAATTTAAATTTTTTTTGTATAAAATTCATATTTTTCTATCACAAAGTTGAACATTCTGTAGAAAATTCAGTTCTTTGTGTGAGAGTGTCAGGTAATTTAAAAAAAGTATTTTTTGGTTGAAGTGTCAATTATTTATTGAATTTTTCGTTCAGAATTTTTTTGTGTATGTAAATTTCAATTATATGATTAAAAATGTACTTTTTTGCTGAAATTTTGGTTTGAAATATCTGAAACCTTGTAAAATCGTTTGAACTTCCTGCAGAATATTTAAAAAATTATAATTCTATGACCCTTAAAATATTTAAACTTAAAAAATTAAATGTTCTTCGAAATTTTTATTTTGTCTTGAAACTACTTTTCCTCCTCAAATTGGAAATTTACATCTCGATTCGCGAAGCGATTGGTCGTCCTTTGTTGCGATGGTTAGAAAGCCCGATAAGCGTTATCTATTTGGCTTAGATTTTCTAAAACTAAGTAATATCACTAAAAAGCATGCTTACCCCCTTCCTTAGATGAACGGAATATCAGATAAGTTGCGTAAATCTAGAGATATCTTCAAAATAGAGTTATTTAAAGGTTTCCTTCAAATCCCGCTCAAGTTAGAAAGTCGTGAAAAGATCGCATTCACGGTACCAGGCCGTGGGCTTCTTCACTTCAAAAGAATGCCATTTGGTCTCACAAATTCCCCCGCAACTTTCCAGTGATTACTAGATCGCCTGATTGGCCTTGAAATGGAACCCCATTGCTTTGCCTATTTGGACGATATAATAATCGTAACGGAAACTTTTGAGGAGCATTTGGCGTGGCTGGCTAAAGTACTAGGTAAAATTAGACATTCTGGAATGAACATAAATCCTAACAAATGTGAGTTTTGCATGTCACAGGTCCGTTATTTAAGCTAGTTAGTAAATGAGCGAGGTATACAGGTCGATCCAGAAAAAGTAGCGCCCATTTTAGAGTATAAAATGTCCCTGTCCCCCGAAATTTAATAGAAATCAGACTTTTCTTAGGAATGGCATCGTGGTACTGGAGATTCACCCCAGATTATGCTACCCTAGCTTCACCCCTAACAAAGCTGCTTCGGAAGGATCAACGATGGACATGAACAGAGGATCAACAACTAGCTTTCGAGCAAATTAGAACAAGTTTAACTGATGCCCCCGTGTTAGCCTGTCCTAACTTCGAGGTTCGTTTTGAATTGCATACTGACGCTAGCAATATCGGATCAGGCGCAGTATTAACGTAAAATATTGAGGGAATAGAATATGTCATATCATACGCTAGTAGGTCGCTAACAGTAGCAGAACAACAATATAACACTATAGAAAAAGAATATGTTTCCGTTGTATGGGCCATTCAAAAGTTTCGCGCCTATTTAGAGCGTACCATTTCACGGTCATCATAGACCATATTAGTCTGCATTGGCTACATAGTCTCAAAAATCCAACCGGTAGACTCGCGAGGTGGGCGTTATCGTTACTCGAATATAATTATAAAATAATGCATAGAAAATGAGCCCTCCACCACGTCCCCGATGCCCTATCTAGGATACATGAAGACTATACAAAACTATCCACCTCATTAGTAATCCGACACCCTCTTGGTATTATCGTCGTTTCCTTGCCGTAACCAATTTCCCAGAAAAATGTCCTACCTGGAAAATTTTAGAAAATAAACTCTACCATTAACGACCCGATCCCGTCATTTCAATCTTAGTTCGGGACATGAATGAATGGAAGCTCCTCCCAAGCGACGATGTACACGCAATTATCCTAGAAGAAGCCCATGATGAACCCCAAGCTGGTCATCTAGGTATTTAAAAAACGTATATGAGGATTACCTTAGATTATTTACGGCCAGGATGTCATAGAGTTATACGCCAAGCTTCAACGGAGGATAGACTCTACCGCACAGCACTCTCCGAAAGGAATCAGGCCCCGGCCGTGGAACCCAGAAGGTAAAGCCCGATCACCCAGAACTTTTCGAGCCAAGAGCTAGTCCTTTTTAATTCTCGTATCCGTGGTTGGCCAATGAAGGCCCCAGTTACCCCCAGTTAGCCCCTGTCGAGTGCGAGGATCCAACACCCGAAATTATGATGAGAGACATCCCAGTATCCGAGGATCAAGGATCTCAAGTCCTGGAGGAGGCAGCAACTTTGAGGTGTAATTTTGTACGGCCTCGAGCGACTCCTAATATTTCTCGGAAGTCGCGTGTTCGTCCCGCTTCGCAAATGGAGGACAGCCCCTACGGAAGATTGCCTAAGTTCCAAGAAAACCGACCAGAGAGTCAAGCAAAAAGGAAACCCATATCGCTCCGAGATAGTCAGGTCGAATGCCCGGAAGGTTTAGCCCAAATGGACACGAGTTGACTTCAGATCACCAAAATTAGACCTGGATGTTGGAACTGTCACGAATTGTCCCACTGCTATCCAGCCTGTCAGAAGCCCTTCATAAATAAGTTCTGCGTCAATTGTGGGCAACCCAGAATCACAGTCCGCCAATGTTTCACCTGCAACGAGCCCAGAGGACGAGGAGACACCCCCGAATCTCACCGAAATTCTCCTCATAAATTACAACCTTGTATGTATACCATTAAGCCATTTCCCTTTCAGGGTAGGCGTGACACTACCCGATTCGGGTAGTGTTTCTAGGTGGATAGTTTTCTTGTAGTTATAAATAACTACAAGTGTAGGCTCACCACACCCACGATGTGCCAACAGCACTCGGTATTCTTGAATGGTCACCCATCCAAGTACTAACCTTAATTTGTTTTAATACCGCCAAAACTCAACAGTCCCTTATAGTATGAACCTTATTATTTGATCCAAAACATACAAATGGAAAAACTTTGTACCCCCTTAAATTCCTGGTAAGTCGATACCCACACTTCCATTATCTACTATTGTTGGTAGAAACTAGTATTCCCTAGTAGCCCATGATTGTTCCCTAAAACCCCGAAAATTGTCGCCGTCCTACTTATCTAATTTAAAATATTATATCGAAAGTAGTTGTCTCCCGTCCCCTTGAAGTCCCTCAGAGAGGAGCAAGAGTATTACTCAGTCTCTCTTGTCTCATTACCGTAGTAGCCACCATGTTATGTCAGTGTAGAAAGTTTTTCGCCGCTCCTTCGAGGGTCTCTACCAGGTCCTTCCCGACGTTTCCAGAGGAGGTGAAATTTTCCTGTGCTTGGTGAATCAGCCGGTAAGATTTTTCAACATCTTTTTTTTATAGTTGGTCATGAAAGACCGTAAATTTCGATTTCTCCTGTTTTAGTTGGCCAAGAAAGCCATAAAATTTAATTTGTTGCCCAGAATGCCCCCATTAATGATTTTGAGGTTAGGTTTGTCAAGCGGTTATGAGGTTTCCCAGGATTGAATCTTTTGACAATGTATATTTTGTGATCTGATTTTGTGCAATGTATTTTTGATATGATTTTTGTGTAATTTTCTTTGATATGATTTTTGTGGATTTTTGGATCGTTTGCCCTATACCCTTACTTTTGTGATTAGTTGTTCCCCAACCCCTAGTGCCCATGAATAACGATTAGTCGTTCCCTAAAATTAATCTATTATCTCAATCCTTTCGGTGAAATGTGCCCCTTAATCTGAGATATGTTCTCTTTTACTGAAAATTCAGCTGTTTGCCCCACAAACCAATATTTGTGAATAGTTGTTACCCACTCACCCCCTCCCCCCATTACCCCCCCCCCCAAAATAATCAGTTGTTTCCTACGCTCCTTTCTTATGAAAAATTCACCATAATAAATTAAGATAGGCTCTATTATTGATTCAGCGAAATCATGGGATATCGAAACGGTAAAGCGTTAAATTATTAAGTCCATTCACTTTGTAATTCAAAGAATCCAATTGTAAGATTTTTCACCGAAGTTGTATTTCATTTCGCTGTAAAAATCTAGAAGTATTTTGAAGATGTCAGGCTAAAATTGAAAAAATAAGAAAATGTCAATTTTTGAGTTTTGATCGATCTATGTTCCACCAATCGTATTAATTTATTTAAATAAATGGATACTTAGTTCATTGTTGTATGATTCGCTATATTATCATTCACGAGTAAGAAACTCCTATCACTACAAACCCACGCCCTCTACCTAATTTTCCCGCTTGAGATCCGAGTTAGTTTAAATTAAAATTGAGTTCTAATTCCGGTACATCGGTAAATCATGTCGCAGTTACTTTTGAGATTTTGTTTAATTATCGTGATTCTGTTGTTTTTAACGCAAGAAAGGTCTGGCGCCAACATATGTATAGTTGATTAACTTGAATTAAGATTACGGTGCCGAAGGTATATTAATCCTATAGGGACGTGTATATGCGGACGATCATGATTATAACGGATTAAAGAAAGCGGTCCATTACGCTATAGATTCTACTATTGCTGGTTCCACAATCACTGATTCTGTCAGAAATAATATGTCGATTTTTATTATAGGACTAGAAAATAAGCAGGCGCGCCACGGGCGCAATTTTTTTGTTGCCCTTCGCAATTTTCAGATTAAAATATATAATTAATATTAATACAAAATGTTTGTATTTCATAGTATCTACTAAGTAAAATAAAAGAAAGGAAAAGCAGGGACTATGTTTTGGATAATTTATGAAAAGTTAAATTTTAAGTTCAGAATTAATCTATGATATTTGTGCACGATACATATACAATCAAACCGTCGCATTTTGGTTAAAAATAAAATTTTTGGTGAAAAACACTCCATAATTTGATACTACAAAACTAATTAAGCATAGAAGCTTAACTGTACATTGCAAATGAAAATAAACTTTATCTAGTTCAAGTGGTAGGAGCCAGCTTGGCTGGTTTGGTTCAGCTAATTAGCAAATGGAGGAAGAATAGTCTCATTCGAGTAATTCGATTCAGGCCGATCTCCGCATTGAACCAAAAAAGGGGAAGGACAACAATTGAACCTTCTTCTAGGATTTATTTAGGTTGATCTCTTTTTTTGTCTTCTTTTGTTTGACTAGATCCTCCAATGCCAGAAAGGACCCTGTGCGTGGTTATGGAGGGGTTTATTTAATTTATTATCAAATAATTATTGTCAACTGGATCTTCCCGTGAGAGAGGACCCGGCGCGAAGTTGAGAAAGGGATTATTTAATTCATTATTCAATAATTATTTTCAACTAGATCCTCCTGAGAGAGAGGATCCGATGCAAAGGTAAGATGGGATTATTTAATTTATCATTACATAATAATTATTGTCAACGGGATCCTCCTGTGAGAGAAGACCCGGTGCGAAGTCAAGAAAAGGCTTATTTAATTTATTATTAAATAATTATTGTCAACTGGATCCTCCTATGAGAGAGGACCCGGTGCAAAGTTAAGAAAAAGATTATTCAATTTATCATTAAATAATTATTGTCCACGAGATCCTCCTGTGAGAGAGAACCCTCTACAAAGTTAAGAACGGATTATTTAATTTATTATTAAATAATCAATGTCAAGCGGATCCTCCCATGAGGGAGGATCTGATGCGAAGTTGAGAAAAGGATTATTTGATTTATTACACAGGCCCACACACAAAAAAGTTGCCTGTACTTTTTACCAGACCACCTTTTTCTTACGTATTTTTCGAAGCTGAATCCGAATCTGCAGTTGAAAAATAGCCTTCTCAATCATTTTTTGAGATATATGAAAAAAAACATTTTTTACGGGTTTAAATAGTTTTTCGGAGTTAAACAAAAACGAACGATGATACGATTAATTTGATTTCAGAATTGAATTTTACGGATCAAAATAAATAGCTTTTTATCGCTAAAAAAACTATCCGGGGGGTTTCGTGGTCACTGATCACGAGTCCGAAGTCGGATTTACAATTAATAGCCAATGTAGGTGACCTCTGACCCCCTGACCTCGGATTCATGATCAGCGTTCTTAAAAACTCTCGAAGTAGTATTTAACGAAGCGATTTTCAGAAACTTCAATAAATTTACCCCATTTGCTGCCCCTAGCACCCCCTGGGAGCACTAAATTGCAAATCTTACTTTGGATTCGTGATCTCGAAAACCCCCGAGGTAGTATTTTCAGTTTCCATAAACTCTAATGTTTTTTTTCATATATCTCAAAAAATGATTCAGAAGACTTTTTTTCAACTACAGATTCGGATTCAGCGTCGAAAAATACGTACAGGCAACGTTTTTTCTTGTGGGCCTGTGAAATAAATAGAATAATCCTTTTCTTAACTTTGCACCGGATCCTCTGTCACGGGACGATCCGCTTGACAATAATTATTTAATAATACATTCAATAATCCCTTCTTAATTTTGTAGAGGGTCCTCTCTCACGGGCGGATGTCGTTGACAATCATTATTTAATGATAAATTGAATAATACTTTTCTTAACTTTGCACCGGGCCCTCTCTCACGGGAGGATCCAGTTGAAAATAATTATTTAATAATAAATTCAATAAGCCTTCTCTTAACTTCGCACCATGTCCTCTCTCACGGGATGATCCAGTTGGCAATAATTATTTAATAATAAATTTAATAATCCCTTCATAACTTTGCACAGGATTATTGGACACTTGCAAGATCCGGTACGATAGGGGTCGGGCGGCTGGTGGTCGCTGGTCCATCGAGGAAATCTTCCATGGCTTTGGTTGCGGTTTACAATGACCCTTTTAAATTAAAAATTTGTAAATCGATATTTCACATTGGTAGCGTCACTCTGAAAACATGAAAAAAGTTGGCGTCGCGCCAAAACTACGGGAACGCTAGAGTGAATCGGAAGATGCACTTCTAAAAAGCGATGGAAAATCGTAGAATATTGCACAAATAGAGTAATAAAAATGAGTATAATAACGTTACCGCTGACAATCCTTATGATGCTTGAGAAGGTACAGTTGAGATAGATTTACTCCCCTTTGATAATTGTCCGTTTTTCAAAATGTTTTAAAGTTGTGCGCTGGCGTGCATTCAATATTCCTCCAAATAAAAATTTCCAGCTTGGCTTCACGTCCTTCTTTTTTTGAATTTTTATTTTTCCGTATAATGATGCGTGCGAGTTACTTACGTTCCGACCCATCGTGAGAGTTGTGGTAAAATTGTTGGATAGCGTTCCGAGTCGGGGTCACTAGTTGTAGGTTCACGCCATGTGAGATAAATATGGCGTCCTACAAATTGTTTTAATTATGGTTTAGAGATGCAATTCAATACACTGAATATCTTTTCCGTATTTGCTACCATAAGAACGATCATTTTCAGAATTTTCCAAAGACTAATATTATTTTTTCAAATAATAAATTTGTTTTTGTTTATGTCAAATAACAACGTGTTTTAGTTTTTCTAATGATATGTAACAATTCAACGCTATTTAGAAAAATTCTAAGTTAAATATTACGTAAGAAAAGGGGGGGTTAAAGAAATCTTATGTATCCTTACTATCCCTCTAGCTACCATACAGAAGGTCAAGAATGATTGCCACAATATTTCAACTAAATTATAAAAAGAACTTTATTCCGAATAAAAAGACATTGCACGTTCTAAGTCAGGCGTGTGAACGATGGGTCGGCGGAACAGTGAGTGATGTCGAGCAAAGCTCGAGTGAAGAGGCGACGCGGAAGCGAGGAGTAGAGAGACGCTGGGAGAAGCAGGAAACGCTGAAAGAAGCGAAAACTAGGAGTAGGGAGATTGGAGAGTGAAACTCACACGATCGGATCATGGTACAGTGTTTTGAGCTCCTCTTTGGTACCTTCCCCCAACGTTGGGAGCCGAACGAGTCCGGTCGTTACCGATCATGCACGAAGCTGAAAAGAGCCGGTTGGCGCGCAATTTAAATGCCTACATTTAAAGTTTGATACCATTCTCATAGTTCATACATTAATTTAGAAAGAAAAGTTTTTTTTTTTTCAAAATGTTTGTAATTATTGATTCATGCTAATTATATATATTCTTCACAATTCAAATAGTCCATGGGCGTATTTGAATTGGTTAAAATGCTTATGAATGAATTTCATTGTATTATTAGAACTAATTTACGGACTGAAAATGTAGAATAGAATAGAACTTTATTTCTCCATGAACATCCTCATTGGACTTTTACATACACTACCTTTGTACCTTCTGAGTATAATACTTTTACTTTGGCACTTTTTGCCATGCTTCGTAGTTACAAAAGTCACATGTTTAGCTCTTTCATGCCATTCTCTGCTTATTATTCTTACATTCATTTATTCTGAAATTGCTTAATATTGCCACCTGATATTCTCCTTTTCATGAGCCTTATTCTGGATAATCAAATCCATAAATACATTAGTATTTGAATTTCTACAATATTTAGCTTAACTAAACTTGTTTCCTGGTAAGAAGAGAAGAATAAAGAAAAATTAATATTTTCAGATATAAACGAAAGAGTGAGCATTATTTCATTTTTTTGAATGTGCTAATTTTCCATCGGGAGAATTGCCCAACGAAAGAATAGGTTTATCTCTGAAACCAATTCTTTTCTATTTCCTGAACGATTGCCACTTGTGTTGCGTTCCATGCAGGCGAACATATTTTCCATCTTTTTAATTCCTCTTAATGCGATCAGTAGACACACCTCTCATGGTTATTTTTAATTCCATACTTACATGCTGTATTTTCGATTAATTTAATTCTTTCTAATCCGTTCACAAAATGTGTGTGCTTACATGGTTTCTATCCCTCCGTGTGCAACATAAGTTTGGAAATTTCAACTTTTTTTTGTTGGTTATTTTTAATTTCATTCTGACATGCTTCATTTTCGATTATTTTAATTCCTTCTAATCTGTCCACAAAATACCTGCACTTGCATAGTTTCTATTCGTTTTTGTGGAATATAAGTTTGAAAATTTCAATTTTTTTGTCTACCATAACGGTGGAGTGATTTTAATAATAATATTTTATATTGTCTTAACTTTTCATCCTTTATCTTTACCGTTTTCTGCTTACCACTTTTTTCTGTATTTGACTTTGAATTTATGGTTTAGGTTACATTTTTGCAAGTTGGCCACTAAACATCTCCTCTCTCCTCTCCTCTCCTAAACCCTAAAAACGATTTCAGATGTTTAGCAGTCAAGTTGCACAAATTTAACCTAAACCAAAAATTCAAAGTAAAAAAAAAATGGTAAGCAGAAAATTTAAAAAATTTGGATTTCGACTATGCTGGACCAATATTACTACAATGTTATATAGATCGTTTTTTTGACTCCGTATACTTTTTTTTTGTGTGGCTGTGCAATCCATGCAAATTTTCATAGCAGTAGTGCGTGTTCCAAGACAGATTTCATATGAAATCAGTCAAAATATGTTTCTGTTCGATAGATTAATAAAAAAATGTTCACATAATTCACCCAAATACAATACTTATTTATTTAAAAAAATGCATTTATTTCAATTCACAGTTTCGCCCTAAAAGTTACATTATTCTATTCCGTTCTATTCTTTCTTTGAAATTTCTCCACTTTTTAATTCCTTCCAATACGCTTCAATTAAATTTTTCTGAGTGGGTTAAAAATACTAGCTTTTGCGTATTCAAAGTGACATTATTCTCTTTCTTTCTATTCTTTCTTTTGCATTGCTCCATTTTTTAATTCCTCCCAATACACTTCCATTAAATTTGTCCAAGTCGATTAAAAGAAATAGGTTTTGCTTTTTTTTTCTACTCGTTGGTGGAACTTTCGATGAAGGAAAATTCACGTATTAATGGGAATTCAGATTCTGAATTTTTTTAATTCTTCTCTTCTTACTCGGTTAACAGTCTGTTTCTTTCAATCTTCGCTTCTAATTCCATCTTCGATTACTTCCTCGCTTGCTTCTTCTTTGGAAAATTTCAGTTCACAAAATTCTTTCTTTAACATAAAACTGAGCACTCTAATAAACATAAACCTACAAAAAATGTGTAACACAACTGGCTGACGATTTGACGTGGAAACCTTGAAAATGACATGTAATTTAATTACAGAACCTTGATTTGTTTAGTAATCACTTTTTAAAAGAAAATCATTTTGAATTTTCTTAAGATTCCTGTGAAAACTTAATGTGATTTTTTATTTAAAAGAATAATAATTTTAAGAGAATATTTAAAAAGATTTCAAAACAAATTTTGATGTATAAATAAAAATTGAACAATTATTAATACTACTTTAAAAAATGTTCGGTAAAAAAAATTGTAATCTCTCCATTTATAATGTTTCTAACTTAAAATTGCTTACGATGATATAATTTTGAAACTTTACAAATTTGTTGATGTATTCATCCATTTAGAGTATTGAAAATGATAGCGTGGTTTAATATTTTTTTTAACATTCAACTGTCAGTTGTGATTTGATTTTCGTAACATCCTAAATATATGATATATATTGTCCTATTACTATAACTTAAAATATTCAAGAAAGTATAAAAAGAGCAACCGCCTCTTTGTTTATTGCGTAAAGTTCTGACAGGGAAAGTATGTACGAAACCCTCACTTTATTTCTATGGGGGTTTAAAACTATTGTCATAATTAAAAAAGTATTGAAATCGTAATTAAATTAATTTAAGCTGACCTGGAAAATTGTACAGTTGAAAGTTTAAAAAAATAAGGTTCATGAAAGGGAGAATATCAAGTGGCAATATTAAGCAATTGTAGAATAAATGATTGTAAGAATAATAAGCGCAGAATGGCATCAATGAGCTAAACATGTGATTTTTGTAACTACGAAGCATGGCAAAAAGTGCCAAAGTAAAAGTATTATACTCAGAAGGTACAAAGGTAGTATATGTAAAAGTCCAATGAGGATGTTCATGTAGAAATAAAGTTCTATTCTATTCTACATTTTCAGTCCGTAAATTAGTTCTAATAATACAATGAAATTCATTCATAAGCATTTTAACCAATTCAAATACGCCCATGGACTATTTGAATTGTGAAGAATATATATAATTAGCATGAATCAATAATTACAAAAATTTTGAAAAAAAAAAAAAATTTTTCTTTCTAAATTAATGTATGAACTATGCGAATGGTATCAAACTTTAAATGTAGGCATTTGAATTGGGCGCCAACCGGCTCTTTTCAGCTTCGTGCATGAACGGTAACGACCGGACTCTTTCGGCTCCCAACGTTGGGGGAAGGTGCCAAAGAGGAGCTCAAAACACTGTACGATGATCCGCTCGTGAAACTCACTCGTGCGCTATACAGAGGGTCCAGAGACAGTGTGGCAACCTAGCCGGATGCCGCCATTTTTGAAAGGGATGCCACCATTCTTAGTTGAGGTTTTCTATAGTGTAGTATATATACTATATATCTATAGTATATGCATAAGAAAACTGAGCCGATCAGCAAGAAAGACACTAGGTTGCTACACTGTCTCTGGACAATGTAGTGCGCTAGATGTTACATAGTGCTTGGTAACGCAGATCCCTACAATCCTGACGTATGGTATAGACCGCTTGGTACATACGTATTTGGAGTGCTATAGCGAGCACCATGAACGCTTGATACCGTGTACCTACACTCCCTTGCTCCGTGGCGCCATCCTTCGGAGTCGGTAACCTGCGTCAGTGGCGCCATCTGTCGGTAAGTTAAGTCATATAGCATAACTACTTCCAAAGGTGACAAGGGATTTCAGAGATATTGAAAAGATTTTAAGGATTTTATCGAAAGTCTAATTATTTTAAGGGATTTACAAGGTTTGTAAGGTTATTTTAAGATATTTCAAAGTATTTCAGAAGATTTAAAGTATTTGATTGAATCCCCAATAATTAAAAAGTGTTCGAGGGATTTCAAAGGCTTCTAGGCAAGAACAGTTTTCAAAATTATATAAAGATAACGCACGAAAATGGTATACCAAAAAAAAGACGAATTTTTTACAAATTATTTTTTGATAGGACGCGTAGTTTTTATTTTAATTGTAGAAAATAACATTAAAAATTACCATTTTTGGGAAAAAGGCACGAGGTACAAAAAAAAATGAATAGATAAAAGTTGTTCAACAAAAAAAGATCGACAAATCTGTTATGAGTTAGTTTTTTCCATAGGACTCGTAGTTTTTATTTTAATCGTCAAAAATAACATTGAAATCAAAAAAAATGTTCATAAAAACTACAAAAGCTACAATAAAATGTTAATTAACAAAATTGTTGGCCTAAATGATATCTACAAATTTCCTTCGAACATTTTTTTATAGGACGCGCACTTTTTGAAATTATAAAGACAAGGTATCTTTTTAAGCGGCCTTGAGACGTCTATACAAAATTCAATCGGTTTTATTTTCAAAAAAGAACTTCCAAATCGGATAAAAATTGTGACCTATAAACCTTGTTATTTATTTTCCTTTTTTTTACAATGTTAGTCCTGAATTCATACACGTAAAGTTGACAACCGTACATGCAATATTAAAAACCTAATTTCAATTCTTAAAACCAAAACTTTTTTATTAATAACAAGAAACTACGTTCCGGTAAATTAAAACGAGGTCGTGGGTAGTCATCCATCTTCTTTAATATGATTTTGAAACTTAATTAGTGAACATAATTAATAAATATCAAAATTCGCAGCACATACAATCAAATCGAGATATGACAATTCTCATTGCAGTCTTCTGATAATTACGAGAGTGTTTGTCTTCTATCACGTTAAAAATACGTGAAGGTGAGTAAACAAAGATTTGACAAATTGAAACCAGTGCTGATGAATACTACTAGAAGTACTAGAAACTTAGGTAATATGGAATTTGGGTTATATTGCTCATTTTGTTACAATATTTGTTTTACATTGACAGAACAAAATTAAAAGATCGAAGAGTTTAACGATATAACAATTTCATTGCGAAGATTACAGTATGCCAAAAATTCAACCAAAATACAGCGCAAACGAAAATGCTAATCATTATCACGTGATGAGCAGAAATATTAATAAGGTCCCTTTTTTCCCACAGTGACAAACTCTTCTTTATTTAATATTTTATTTAATATTTTATTTAATATTTTTAATATTTAATACTCAGGAAATTTTCGATGCATACAATTTCTAATACGGCACTGATTATTATCTTTGCTATAGGCTAGAGATCCTCAAGGGAGAGTTAAGTTTCACAAAATTTACAAAAATGTATTTTCTTCTTATGGGAAACACGTGCGACAATATGCATGAAAATTTAAAAAAAATTCAACCACCCTAGCCCCCGTGGACTTTTTCTCGGCCCCCCCCCCCCCCTCCAACTGTCAACATGGTATATGGATGGCCTCATAGAATATTGGAAAATAAAAATCCAGAGACTTGAAAAGACGCTTTGCGCCCATGCATTTTATTTAGGCGATCTATAATTTGCATTTAATGTGTACATCTGAGGACTTTCGAATGATTTGTACATATTTTGATGGATTTGTACGATTTCCAAATATTTGAAGGTATCTCAAAGGGTTTTGACGAATTTCTAGCGAACTTGGGAATACAATAAATTTTATGTCAAGGGATATGAAGGCCATAAGGAATGGTAAAGGATTTGAGAGATTTCGTTTGACATATGAAATTAAATGTTACTTTTAACATATTTGGTTAACAATATATTCAAATTATAACCAAGTTTCACGATTACTGGCACCTTCATGATTACTGACACACTTACCTCAAACTCCATCACGAATCTTGCAGTGGGATTTGCTGCTATCCCTGACCCTGATTGATTACGTCTTGTGTATGGACATATTAGAAAATCAGGGCCTAGAAGAGCCTAGGGACTAAGGGAGGCCCTAACGCTCCGTAAAAAAATAAAAATTTGAAGGTAAAATTTTTTTCATTGTATACGAATTAAATATTTTTGAAATTATGTATAATAAATTAAAATATGATTTATTATATAATATTATGTTATTTATAACTACAAAAAAATTATCCACCTAGAAACACTACCCGAGTCGGGTAGTATCACGCCTACCCTGAAAGGGAAATAGCTTAATGGTATACATACGTACATACATATTCTATTAAATTAATCGTTTCAAGTAACCTTTTGAAATAAACTATTCTGACTCCGCTTCGAATCTTGCAGTGAGATTTACTGCTGTATCTAGTCTTGTTAGATTGCGTCTTCCAAGAGAAAATAATTTCAAATCACGGCCAAAAGGGGCCTAGAGCCTAGTAAAGGCCCTAAAGACCCGCAGAAAATAAAATTTTAAGGGTACAATTTTGTTCATTGTATACAAATTAAATATTTGTGAAATTAAGTATCATAAATTGAAATATTAGTTATTATATTATTTACCAAATTGAATTATATTAAATTAGCCGTTTTAAGTACCATTTCCAAATAACCAATTCTGACTCCGTTTTGAATCTTTTAGTGGAAGTCGCTGCTATCCCTGGTCATGATACATGAGGCTTTCTCAATGAACATAATTCAAAAGCAGGGTCTGGAGGTTCCTAGGGCCCGGAGCGGCCTAGGGCCTAGTAGAGGGCCTGAACACCCATAAAGTATGATTTAACCTATTTTTGCAATTGTAAATTCCATTTTGAATCTTGCAGCTGTCTCTGGCTCTGATTGATGACGCCTTGTGAATGAAAAAAATATTTACGAAAATAAGTATCATGAATTGAAATATTAATTATTATATTATATTATTTATCAAATTAAATTATATTAAATTAGCCGTTTTAAGAAACTTTTCCAAATAACTAATTCTGACTGCGTTTCGAATCTTGCAGTGGAATTCGCTGCTATCTCTGATCCTGATGCATGAGGCCTTCTGAATGAACATAATTTAAAAGCAAGGTCTAGCGGAGCCTAGGGCCTAGAGGGTCCTAGGGCCAGGAGCGGCCTAGGGCCTAGTAGAGGCCCTGAACACTCATAAAGAAATGAAATTGTAAAGGTAATATTTTACATCTAGCCGTTTTAAATAATCTTATGATTTAACCTCTTTTTGCAAATGGAAATTCCATTTTGAATCTTGCAGTAGTCCCTGGCGCTGATTGATGACGCCCTGTGAATGAAAAAAATTCAAAATTAGGGCCTGGAGGAGACTAGGGTCTGAAGCGGCCCAGGACCTAGTGGAGGCTCTGACGACCCATAAAGATATAAAATTGTAAATGTAATATTACATCTAGCCGGTTTTAATAAGCTTTTGATTTAACCTATTTTTGCAATTGTAAATTCCATTTTGAATCTTGCAGCTGTCCCTGGCGCTGACCGACGACGCCTGGTGAATGAAAAAAATTCAAAATAAGGGCCTGGAGGGTCCTAGGGCCTGGAGCGGCCTAGGGCCTTGTAGAGGCCCTGAACACCCATAAAGAAATAAAATTGTAAAGGTAATATTACATCTAGCCGTTTCAAATAATCTTCTGATTTAACCTCTTTTTGCAATGGGAAATTCCATTTTGAATTTTTCAGCTGATTCTGGCGCTGATTGCTGACGCCTTGTGAATGAAGAAAATTCAAAATCAGGGCCTAGAGGAGCCTAGGGCCTGGAGCCGCCTAGGGCATAGTAGAGGCCCTCACCACCCACCAAGAAATGAAATTGTAAAGGTAATATTTTACATCTAGCCGTTTTAAATAATCTTCTGATTTAACCTTTTTTTGCAAATCGAAATTCCATTTTGAATCTTGCAGTAGTCCCTGGCGCTGATTGATGACGCCTTGTGAATGAAAAAAATTCAAAATTAGGGCCTGGAGGAGACTAGGGTCTGAAGCGGCCCAGGACCTAGTGGAGGCTCTGACGACCCATAAAGATATAAAATTGTAAATGTAATATTACATCTAGCCGGTTTTAATAAGCTTTTGATATAACCTATTTTTGTAATTGTAAATTCCATTTTGAATCTTGCAGCTGTCCCTGGCGCTGATTTCTGACGCCCTTTGCATGAAAAAAATTAAAAATCAGGGCCTACAGGAGCCCAGGGCCTGGAGCCGCCTAGGGCATAGTAGAGGCCCTGACCACCCATAAAGAAATAAAATTGTAAAGGTAATACTCCATCTAGCCGTTTCAAATAATCTTTTGATTAGACCTATTTTCGCAATTGTAAATTCCATTTTGAATCTTGCAGCTGTCCCTGGCCCTGATGCATAAGGCGTTGTGAATGAACATAATTTAAAAGCAGGGCACAGAGGGGCCTAGGGCCTGGAGCCGCCTAGGGCCTAGTAGAGGGCCTGAACACCCATGAAGGAATAAAACTGTAAAGGTAATATTATATGTAGCCGTTTTAAAATAAACTTTGGATTTAACCTATTTTTGCAATTGTAAATTCCATTTTGAATCTTGGAGCTGGCGCTGATTTCTGACGCCTTGTTAATGAAAAAAATTCAACATCAGGGCCTAGAGGAGCCTAGGGCCTGGAGCCGCCTAGGACCTAGTAGAGGCCCTGACCACTCACAAAGAAATAACATTTTAAAGGTAACTTTAGGTCTAGCCGTTTTAAATAACCTTTCGATTTAACCTATTTTTGCAATTGTAAATTCCATTTTGAATCTTGAAGCTGT
>CAKNYM010054450.1:49907-62183 GCA_932195095.1 Andricus curvator | reverse complement strand
TATTTTCGCAATTGTAAATTCCATTTTGAATCTTGCAGCTGTCCCTGGCGATGATTGATGACGCCTTGTGAATAAAAAAATTCAAAATCAGGGCCTGGAGGGTCCTAGGGTGTGAAACGGCCCAGGACCTAGTAGAGGCTCTGACCACCCATAAGGAAATAAAATTGTAAAGGTAATATTACATCTAGCCGTTTTAAATAATCTTTTGGTTTAACCTATTTTTGCAATTGTAAATTCTATTTTGAATATTGCAGCTGTCCCTAGAGCTGATTGCTGACGCCTTGTGAATGAAAAATATTAAAAATCAAGGCCTAGAGGAGCCTAGGGCCTGGAGCCGCTTAGGGCCTAGTAGAGGCCCTGAACACCAATAAAGAAATAAAATTTCACAGGTACTTTTCTTTGAATTGTTTGTCTACAAATTTAATATTTTTTTTTTAAATGAAGTGGATTAAATTGCATTATCAATTATTATGTAATTTTATATAATTTATTCTTCATTATCATAATTATCATTATTTATACTTTCGCAATTTTAAATTCCATTTCGAATCTTGTAGTGGGATTTGCTGCTGTCCCTGGCGCTGATTGATGACGCCTTGTGGGTAAACATAATTTACAATCATGGCCCGTAGGGCCTAGTAGCAAAAAAAGAATAAGGGGAAGCTAGAGGACGATAAGACATTTCGGGGAAATAAAAACTAATTAATCTTTACATTTATAATTTATATTCATTAATATATATTTACACGATTTATATTGTAAATTAGCTGAACAAATAAAAATATGTTCAAATTTAAAGGCTTCTGAATTATATAATTTTCTTACCAATTTCCAAAAGAAGAATTTCAGGAAAATTCAAGATGGCCGCTGGACCGTGGAATAATGTTAATTCCATTTTTAGGCAGCATTTAAAACTGCAAATGATTTCAAATAATTTAAAGGAAAGTAAAAATTTCGAAAAAACTGTAGAATCTTTCTAACAATAATTGTTGAAGGTTCCATGAGAATAAGGACAATTTCTATGATTCCTATGGAAATTTTGGATGATTTTCTAGTCTAAAAATAAAAATAATTTCCGGGCACTGTTTACAAGGATAAAATTGCCAATAAACACTGTGGAATATTTGAAGGCAATTTTCGTAATTTTGCAGGATTTTAAAATAATTTTTGGAAAAAATTCGGAAGGTTTTGAAAGATATGTAAAAGTTTTGACAAAATTTCGAAAAAATGTAAAATTTGGAAAGATTTCAAAACCTTCTTTTTTGAATGTAGATTTTCATATTTATTACTTAAAAATGATTAAAATTATATATAATTTGCCGGCCAATTTCCAGAAGAATAATTTCAGGTAAATTCAAGATGGCCGCTGGACCGAGGAACAACGGTGATTTTATTTTGAGGCAGCTATTTTTTCCTGAAGCCGAAAACCAAGTTTTGGCGATGCCGTCTGTCTAGTTGTGTGTCCGTCCGTTCGTAAGCACGATAATTCTCCAAGAAATGAATTCATCAAATCGAGCTACGGAACAATTTTTTTTGTCTCAAAAGAAAAACGTGACAGCATTTCTTGACCAACGATTATGGTTTTATCCATCGAGAATCAATGTAAAAATCGAATATTTTAAAATTACGCTAAAAGATGATAGGTACATGAAAAAAGTTTGAAACAAGAATTGTTGCTTTTTAAAATGAATACTTTACTTTTGATTTTGTAAATCATCAAACTTGAAGAATTTTAAATTCCAACTCTAATATTGTAGAACTTTGAATCGTAAATCTGTGAAATTAGAGAGTTTTTAATTATTTAAATTTATAATTAAGAAAATTGTAAAATATAAATATTTAAAATTGAATAGTTTGCAATTCTAAATTTTCAAAACACGAGAATTTTACATTTTAACTGTCGAACTGAATATATTTCAAATTTAAATCTTCAAAAATAAACTATTCCGAAAAAAGCATTCAAAATTTCCTAATATTCTATTATACACATTAAATATTAAAGAAACTTTAATTGCAAAAATTTAAATTTAAAGAATTTCAAATTGAAAATCGTCAAAATTAAAGAATTTTTCATTGTAAATCTCCAAAACTGAACTATTCTACAGTTTTGAGTTTTAAAAATGTACCATTACATGAGAGAATTTACAATTGAAAATGCTCAAAATTGTTCAACTTTAGATTGTAAATATTGATTTGCATTTAAGATCATCAAAGTTATAGAAATTGCATTCATAAATCAAGCAGTAGCCAAATTGCTCGTCCCAACTCTAATATCTACCATAACCTTCAAAATTGTCCAAAAAGAATGTGGAAGATTTGAAGGCTTCGAATAAACTTTTAGGAAAAATTCGAATCATTCTCTAAATTTTAGATCATTGACAATGATATCGTGGATTTATCTTTATTTCAACTAAATCTGAATTTCAAAAAATGTTTTATTTCTCTTATCGGTCTCATTAAAAAAAATTAATAAAAAAGCACATAAATTTGAGAAACCAAAGTTTTAGACGTTATATACAACTTGATTATATTATGGCTTATCCAAGTACCGAGCAATTTTTTATTTAAACCGATTTGCTTAGAACATTCAATCCCACCAAGTTTTATAATGACTGAAATGGCTTATTAAAATTCATTTTTAACATTTCAATAGGATCATTTATTAAAAATAGTTTCAATATTTTTTATTACAAATATTTCTTTTCAAACCAGCCTGGCCACAACTTCATAATGAATTCATCTGGTTTAATTTTAAAATATCATGCAATTTTACGATATGAATTTAACTGTGAAAAATTTAATATTTATCAACATAAATAATTTCATTATTTTCCAATAGTCATGTCAGAAATTACTGAGATCTTCCAACGATTTCGCCGTTACCGACGCTGTCTCTAGAGACTAGCCACTAAGCTTCTGCAAACAACCACAAGTGCAACGTGGCGCTGTAATCATTTTCCAAATGCTTCTTGCGCTAGGAGAAAAACACTTCTGTTATCCATCACCTCGCTCCTGCACTAGATTTTAATGATTGCATTGCAATCAGAAATAATATATTGCCAATTTTTATATAATCTCTATGTACTGCATTGCTAATTTCATCTTTTTTGGTCAAGTGAAAATGCACCAGACACTTGTAATTAGCAAAAGAAAATACCATGTAATCAGCCGCCATATTTAAATAATTTGAAATACAAGAGCTTCTAGGTGAACATTACAAATATTAAAAATATATATAGCAACAATATAGCGACTTTAATTGACCAGACAGACCTGCCCCATAATATTACCTACCATTAGAAAAAATAGCACGATATTTCAATTTCCCTCTTTTTAAATTGGCGGAAAAAAATAACATGGGAAGGTCGGTAATTCGTGATTTTAAAATGTATCACATGCCCTTAAGGGCATGCTCTTCGGTGACCACGTGACCAAACCAGTCCTCGGTTATGAAATTTTTTTTGGTGTTCACCATGTCCAAACGCAATGATATATCGCTCTAAAAATTTGGAATATAGGAAATGAGACAATAAATTGCGTTTGTATATTTAGTTTGAGTAATAATTTTGAAAAAAATTATTCATGTAAAAAATAATGTGTAAAATTTCATAACCCAGCTTGCTCATGTCATCTCTACTTTACCGACGTTGAAAGATTCTTTTTTTCTCCGCTAGAAATTGCTAAAAATGCTCCAAAAATAATGACAGGTTACGTGTGTGCAGATACTTATTTTTTGATTTGCAACAAATGTGCAAATGTTATTGCTTATATTGATTTTTTTTAAATGTTTAGACGATTTAATCCAAAATTTGTGTCAGTTATCAACATACGCGAATCAAAAAATCTGAAATGCATCAAACCAAACATTACCTACAAAGTGCTCGACTCGAGGGGTAATATCCTATTTTATTAATTTATCAATAAAATTTCTTTGAAATTATAAACATATTGATGTATACAAACGTTCTTTAGTGCTTTTTATTTAATCGTTCAAATTCTAAACACGATATCTCAATCCTTGTGGACGTAGTGAGCACCGAAAAAAATGAAAATAATATTACACATTTATTTTTTACATGAATAATTTTTTTCAAAATTATTACTCAAACTAAATATACAAACGTAATTTATTGTCCCATTTCCTATATTCCAAATTTTGAGAGCGATATATCATTGCGTTTGGACATGGTGAACACCAAAAAAAATTTTCATAACCGAGGACTGGTTTGGTCACGTGGTCACCGTAGAGCATGCCCTTAAGAGGCTCGTTTTCTTAAATTTAGACGGTGATTAAAAATCCTATTTTCAATTCGAGAAAAAGTGACAATTTACATTCTGGAAGAGTTCTTTGATTTGTTAAATTTTAGTATAAATAATATCGTCAAGCATAATTGGTTTTAGATGCTTAAACATTCGAAAAGTTATTGTAAAATGCATTTGCATTAGGTAACCGAATATCCTAATTTACAAAGTATGTAGTACAATCTGCTTCCGCAGATATCGGATTCAAATTCATGCTATAAGTTAACATCAATGAACTATAAAAGTGATTCAATTAATAACTTGATATCTCCAATTTTTCAGAGATTAATTTTGTAGCAAGAAGATTCTTTACTCCTGAATTGTGGATGATATTCAAAAAATGATTACGTGTGTACCTTCTAGGTACACGCGTGGTCACACAGGTACAGAGGAAATCAGCACACAGTGGGAGTCGGGAATTTTCTATTCGTAATCTACTACAGCCTGCAATTCTCGAACGATTTTGATGTTTTCTTTTTTTGAATGCTCACGATCAAATCCTGTAGAACGACTTCAGGAAGATTTAATTCAGAAACTAATTGCTCTCTGATCTAGCTCTCTGACCTAGTCGTGTCAACTCCAGTGGAGCTAATTAGTAATGGATAAGGTAGACCCTCTGTCTCATCCTTTTCCCGTGAACAAAGGCGTGAGTCGCTTTAGTTTTTTTCCGCCCGAGACCCTTTGCTAGCTACGACTTTACTCGCTGCTTCCTTTTTTGTCTCCGTTATCTTCTCGCGAAGTTTTTCGCTCATGCGTTATTCGTAGTCTTTGAAACATATCTTCATCCAGTTGGCATTTATGATGTTCAGCATCCGCGCCAATGCCTTCATGTATTTATCGAAAGCATCCATGAATTCTCACCTGTCGAATCGCAACTGCAACCTGTGGTTCTTACCCGGTTCCTCCATGATCTCTATTTCACCTCAAAATATAACCTTGCACATGTTTTGATCCACTTGTTCATTCTCCATAGTTTATCCTACTCGAGGCTACGGAAATGTACTTTCCGCTACCGCAGAGCCCTGTAGCACCACCTTTCGTGGCCCTAGACGAGGCTACCAGACGGTTCTTCAGATAGCGGATAAAGGGGTCCTGTACTGAGGGTTTCTGCTAAATATAGTTACATAAATAAATAGGCAGTCGCAGACAGTGGTCTAAGGCTGTTCCCGAAAGAAATATCCTTAGGCCAAGGCATGAACAACCGTGATGAAGGCTGGTTGGCACAGCGGAGTTGTATTCTGTACGGTTTCTCTAAGATATCAGGTGACCTCCTCTAGTAATAAAAACTTACCGACGCGTGTGAGCCTCTTCGGGGCGGATCAAACGTTTCCTTTGCTTATCCTGGGATAAAAATGGAAAATGAAAAACTGGAAAGCACTTTTTGCGAGGTGGTGTTTGGTAGTGAGTTGGAATTTTCAAAGACTGTCGGTGCGGAAACATTTGTGGAATTCTGCGGAATTTACCAAAATATGTTTGTGGCAGTCAGAGATTGACTGGAGGAAACGCTGGAAGTGCTAGAGAAACAGAAATGAATATTGGAGACCAGGAAAATATTCGAGCAGAACTTCGAGTATTTTTTACCAGGCACATTCACGTAATACATGAAGGAGAGAGTGCTTATGTGCTAGACGTTTGATGCGGCTAACCGATAACAAATAATTTTTTATCATTAAGAATTGATTTTTCGGTCTGTGACCGATGTTAAGAAAATGGACCATTCGAGCAAAAAACAAAACTTCCGCCTTCATTTTCTTGAAGACTGATATTATTTTTTAATCAAAGCTTTTTGTTGTGTCGATTTGGCTATATAAATGCCGGACATAGCAATTTACGTAAAAAAATTACATTTTTGGATCTTAATTCATCTCGTTTAATTAAAAATTTAAATATTCTGTTGAAAATTAGTTTCATTATTGTTTCACTGGTTTTGTTCAAAATTCGTCTCTTTGATAGAAAATCTTTTTTTTGAAATATCAATTAGTTTGTTGAATGTTGAACTCTTTTGCTGAAAATTATTCTTTTTTTGTAAATTCATTATTCTAGTTTAAAATTCTAATTATTCCAATTTTGATTATAAATTGATATTTTTAATTGAGATTGAAAGTGTTCTAGATGAGAACTCAACTATTTGGTTGAAAATTGATGTATTTCGTTTAAAATTTCTCTTTTTGGGTAAAAAGTTATCATCTTGGTTGGAAATACATCCTTTTTGTTCAAAAATGCGACTCTTTGGTTAAAAAATGATCTGGTTTGTCTAAGGATTCAACAATTCTGTTGAAAATTCTTCTTTTTTGTTTGAATCTCATTTTTCTGGTGCCAATTTATAATTGTTTTTGGTTGGAATATCAAGTATTGAATGTTTTCATTTGTTTTTATGTGGTTCCAAATTTACCTTTTTTAGTTAAAAGTTCTACTATTTAATTAAATCCTTATGTTGTTTATTTAAAAATTTAATTATTTGGTTTTCAATTAAATTTTTTGTTAAAACTTTATACCTTTAAATTAAAAATTCAACTGGCTTTGTTGAAAATTTGTCTTTTGACTTAGAAATTCAACAATTTGATTAAAAATTTAATCTTTTTAAATTCTTTGAAATCTCTTAAATTCTTCGTATAGTCTCTGAATATTTATAAATGTTCTAAATTTCAATTGTTTGAATTATAAATGACGAGCGAAAGAGTTGAATCTTATCACGTTTTTCAACAAATACTGATATTTCTACTGCGTAGCAATTAATTTTTCTCATTCATGATTGTACAAATTGTCATAAATCTTGATAATTTAGAACGACAAAAATTATATTTCGACAATAATTATATGAAGTGAATCACTTTTAACAATGTTCATTAGTTCAATGTTCATTAGAGTCTTCTCGAAATCCTTCAAAAGTGGATTGTATTACTTTTAAAAATGTGGACTCTAATTCGCATAATGTGCTTCTTCTTGGCGCTTTGCCCTAACCCTATTGGTAAATATAGTATCTATAATTTAAACTCTGGTTTTATGCACAGTATATTTATTTCTTATTCGAAATTGTTCAAATGAGAATAACTCTCTTTTTCGGTGTGCATTTGAAATATTCTTTGCATAAAATAATCTACTTTATTAGAAAAACTTCAATGTCTGCAACATCAACTGAAATACTTGCATTATGAAAATTTAATCTTGCGGCAGATAAAACATTATTCCATCAAGTAACTATGAAAGCTGAGCTTAACTCAAGTCTAAAATATTCTAAATTTATACAAAAAACTGAGGCTTTATTATCCTGGAAAAACCAAACAAGAAAATGGTTGACACATGTATTTTGCACCTACCATAATGTCAACGAATATGAGATACCATACCACGCTGAAAACCCCAGTTCTCGTCAGATCACTGAAGTTAAGCAGCATTGGACGCGGTTAGTACTTGGATGGGTGACCATTCAAGAATACTGACATGAGTGCTGTTGGCACATATCGTGGGTGTGGTGAGGCCACACTTGTAGTTATTTATAACTACAAGAAAAACCTAGAAACACTACCCGAATCGGGTAAGTGTCACGCCTACCCTGAAAGGGAAATGGTTTAATGGTATATATATCACTATATTTGAGCATCTCAGAGCAAAACGAAGACTCCGCAGAGTCGAGAGGAAAAACGAGACAATTATCGTTGCGCTGTCTTACTCTTCAGGCATTCTGCATAAGAGTTTCTCTTTCTAACGGTACTTGTCTCGTTTTTCCTCACGGCTCTGCTGAGTCTTTCTTTTGCTCTGACGTGCTCATTTCATAAAACGAACTGTTACTTCTTCCTGCACATATTCCAAGGTCACTTTTCCAATTTATAAATTACCAGAGAATCCAACCGTAAAATTGTTACATCCTAAAATATTTTTATTTAATAAAAAAAACCATCGTCGGCCTTGCCACTGTCTAACCCTCAAATTCTAAAAAAATGCAATCCTCTCTTTCTTGTTACAGAGTTAAGTTCAGACACCAATGTTTTACCTGATGGTGACCGTGTTCCTGGTCCGCCGCGTGGCAGACGTCCTTCTTCTTCTGAAAGAAATCGTAGACCTATGATTGACCTGAATTATCCTCCTCCCGAGTCTCCTCCCGATTATCCTCCTCGTACCAGGTCCAGGTCTCCTCCTCAATCTCCTCCTCGTACCAGGTCCAGGTCTCCTCCTCTTACCAGGGCCAGGTCTCCTTCTGCCAGGACTCCCTCTGAGAGGCCACCTCCTCCTTCTAGTTCTGCAGCTTCACCTATAATGCTTCCTTCTCCTGATGGACGTGGATGTGGACTTGAGGAACTTAAATTTATTCGGCTTATTTCCCATATAAATCTGCAACAGATATTGCAACTTCGACGATACACTTTTCCTGCCAATCAACACCTTAAAATGTTAACAGCAAGACATGTCTATGAACCTATTCCAACCGAAGAACTAATTGTATTATCATCAGTCGATGGTTTTGCCTTAGCAATATTGGAGAATTGGAATGTTCTTGGTGGAATATATAAACGCCTTGATGATAATATGAGACGTGTGAAAGTAGACATGAACAGCCACAATATTATCCAAATGGAGCGAAACGAAATCGATTGGGCACGAGTAGGTCCCAGACGAAAAATCATGTCGTTTTATAATGTCGTCAATGTAAAATACACTCGTCTACACCATTAATTGAAAAATATACAAAATTAAAATAAAATGTTTGCGACCTATTTTCGGATACAGATGTTTTATCTAGCTTGTAATTACAATAAAAAATCAGCGGGTTATGGTTCTGAAGGCTTCAATCTTTCATTAACGTCCCAGCCAGTCTTTTTTTTAAAGCAGAACACTGAATCAGACAATTATGTCATCTGAGATGCATGTACAGTGAAACAACGTACAATAAATAAAAATGGAAACTAAAAAAATAAGAGTACAGTGTTAATTAATGCCCGAAACATTCGATGGGTGGGGTCGAATGTCTGCCTTCAAGCTCAACTGTCGAAAAACCGGCTGAACTCGGGAGGAAATTTTCTGCAGTTTTTCTCTCCCCTAGCCAAACGTGTAGGCAAATTCGATTACTTCTAATAGAGTCGAATGCAGCCACGGATTACCACTGGTTGTGATTAAATTCATACAATGATTCTAAGCCCAGCTTAGTAAAATAAAAATGTCCACAGGCTCAAACCCTATTCCTTTGTTCATGAAAATTTTTAAATTAAACATTTGAACTAAAATTTTAGAATCGTACATTTGTGACTTTTTAAGTATGTAGGAAATCGCTAGACTATTATTTTAATTTTAAATAGTTTGAGCTTGTACATTGAAGATCAAGCTCAGTACCCGAAAAGTGAACCTGTATAAGGTGTTAGAGAATTTCACTGTTTTTTTCTGCCATTTCACCCGATGGTTATATAAGAACCATCAATAAATACAGGGTTTCCATGTATTCGAAATACATATTTATATTTTCTGATTCCTTGTGAAAAACTGAGTAGAAAATGATCAATAAAAAAATTTGATTAAATGCACAATTACCGAGTAATTAGGAATTAACGATTAACCAATCAAAAAAATGCGTTAGATAGCCGACAGTCCATGTGCCATCGCTAAGAGTGTATGAGAATACAAGTTCAGAACGTATAATTTCCCCTCTGTTTATTTTTGTAGGAGGCTTTGAATCTTTGGTGCAACTTCACACTTAAACGAGATTCGAAAATTAAAAAGTAACTTTTTCCTAGCAACCAAATTAGAAAACATTGCTCAACGAGTTAATTCACGGAATTCGTGGAATTTACGGAATTCACGGAATTCATGGAATTCCACGGAATTCAGTGAATTCACGGAATTAACGGAATTCACGGAATGCACGAAATTCATGAAATTCTCGGTATTCATGGAATTCACGAACTTCAAAGAATTCGTGGAATTCAGATCGTCGTTACCAGTAAAAAACATTTTCGGTACCGGTAAAAAAAAATACCGGTACCGACAATTTTTTTACCCGTTTTTGAACCGCACATGAAATTCAAGGAATTCAAGGAGCTTACGGAATTCAAGGAATTCTCGGAATTCACGAAATTCAAAGAATTCGTGGAACTCACACTGTCGGTACCCGTAAAAAAATTGTCGGTACCAGTAAAAAAAAATTACCGGCACCGACATTCATGTAATTCACAGAATTCACGGAATTCAGGGAATTAACGGAATTCAAGCAATTCACGAAATTCACCCCTTCCAACAGCATGTGGCGGCTGGATGGCACCCCTGTAACTGGTCCCAGAAATTATGTTGGTCAAACCCCTACCCCTTTCCAACACTTCATGGGGGGGGGGAGGCAACCCTGTGCCTGGTCACAGAAATAATGTTGGTCAAAGCTAGATCCCTGCATCTCTCTGATTCGTCTTCTGGGATTAATCACAAAAATAAGTTCAGTTTTACCACCAACTTTTTCTAATTTTTTTTAGTCTGCGACATCGACTAGCAAGATGGTACCGGCTTTGCATATACTTGATGTTTGTAGCAGAGTTAGCATCACGTAATAAATTATTTTTAAGCAATAAACATTATTATTTTGCAATTTCTATATACCTTTATAAGCACAAAATAAATTTAAAAAAAATATATATGCATGCAAAATAAGTTAAAAGAACCTAAAAACATAAAAGGGGAAGTTGGGTTACAAGTATTGAGATTCAAAATGAACAATGCACAGTTTTGATAATTAAATACGGCACAAACATGTAATACAAATATTCAAATGTAAAAACATTTAAATTGTAAAAATTGTAAAAACATTTAAAACGCAGGTATTCTTCAGTAAAATGACGTGAACTTGCGCTTATATATGTTCGAAATCCTTTTGAATATTTTAAAATCTTTGAAATATTTTGAAATCTTTAGTAATGTTTTCTAATCTCGTGTGCACTCAAAATCCGAGTGGCGAAAGACTTGAAAAATCCGTTAGATGGACATGGCTCATTCTAATTCTGAAACTGAATTAACATCGAAATTTTCAATTAATAATTTTTACAATTTGTAAGTTGAATATTACAAAAAAATGTATACTTTAACATTCTATATCAGCGGAGACAAAATTAAAAACTTATAGAATTATTCACAATATTAAAGTCTGTTCATTGCAATCTATACAAAATTGGTAAAGTTTACAAAAAATGCCTAGAAATCTATTTATTTATTCTGCAATGAGTAAAAGATAAATTATATCTTGATAAATAAACAACTTTACAGTAGCAAGATTTTTTCTAAACGAAATTTTTCTTTCATAATAGATTAAATGATTTAAATTACTTATTGCATTTCAATAAAAAAACTGTTATAATAAAAAAAATGTAATCCAATGTTCTCGTGAAAAATTCAAGGACATTTCCAGGTTTTCAAAGATAAAAGAAAAGTCTAGGAGAATTCCATGTTTTGAAGGTTTTGAAGGATGCTGGACACCCAGAGTGAAAATTTAACTATTCTATTTTTCGTTTATATTTTACCTTCTTCGCTTCCCCCTCCTTCGAGGGCATGTAAGACACGTTGGGCAGGCCGAATTGTGCCGGCAGGTACTGCGGCACTAGACACTGCAGGTGCTGCGGCCCCGGAGGCGGCAGGCTGTACACGTAGTGTGGCGGCACGTACAGCTGCGCTTGCGAGTACACACGCTGATCTGGAGCTGCTCAATTGTCTGCTGCTGGAAATGGAGCATTCGCTTCTGTTCCAGTATCAGTTGCTGCTGCAGCTCCTCCAGTGACGTAGGCGTAGATGCGGGCGCCACAAAGTCATGTGGCTGTGCCGGTTGTTGTGGCGGCTGTGCGGGTGGTTGTGGCGGCTGTGCCGGAGGTTGTTGTGGCTGTGCCGGTGGTAGTGCCGGCTTTGCCGTTGGTTGTGGCGGCTGTGCCGGTGGTTGTGGCGGTTGTGCCGGAGGTTGTGGTGGCTGTGCCGGTGGTTGTGGCGGTTATGCCGGAGGTTTTGGCGGCTGTGCCG